>OX101818.2:34465132-34730132 GCA_944452925.2 Chrysolina oricalcia
ATGCGTTTGGAGGTTTCATACTTCTACTTTCAAAATATGTAAGCACAACAATTTTGAAAAAAAAAACGCGATTTCTGTTATTTAAATGTTTATAACAAATTAATAAAACATAGTTGCGAGTCCAAAACATAACAGAATATAACAAGCTGTCTTTCATGTGATAGCGCAGTCGGTTTTCTACTAGTACTTTTGTTAGTGAAAAATGCTCTATTGATTGGCATAAAAGGCTTATGCATAAGATTTTTTATTCTACAATATTAGAACATCTTCTTGGAATCTAGAGATGGCGCTGGATATATACTTATGTTTATCTTAGGAATTCCAAACTTATGCAGGAAAGATTTTTCGATTCAATTGTTCAAGTTAGCTTTCGGTGATGATTGGCAATAACCATGGAACCGGTACGTGGGTATCCCCCCATTTGATTCGAAAAATTTTTTATGATTCAAAGAGCATTTCAAAGTATTTCTTGTAGAAAAGTTTGCCACGAATCTAAAAGACATAATTCAACGATCGGAAGGGAAAGCAGATGTTTTCTGTTGGGACTTTATCTATGGGAAATTATCTTTTGCATAGGTTCACACAGAAGATTGGATACCAAAACTTTTTAAATTATTGATAATAGTAGGAGGGCGGGGATTAGAGCAGTGGTTACGCGCCCACCTGGAAACCGAGAGGTTCCAGGTTCGGTTCCCAGCCGGTGCGAGTTTTCTAATTTTCAGATATGAAAATCTGAATGATTGAGGCTCGTGTTGGCTGGGAATAATCCTCCACGATTCACTATTGCGTTAAAATTCAACAGTGCTGCTCCTAAAGTGGTGGCAGTCGATGTCAGAACACGAAGGAAAAAAATAATAAAGTAAAATGGGTGATTACCGGCTCATGTAAAATCGTGAGGTAATGCCGGCCAAAACAGCTACATCAATTTTGAGCATAATCTATTTACATTTACCCAAGTAGTACACCTATATTGGTAAAATATTGGTACAATATTGTGAACATATTGGCAAAATATTTGAAATGCAATATTGGCGAGAAAAAAAATGTGAACATTCGGCAATATTGGTCTAATATTACTTGAATAATATTGGTGAAATATTCTTGAACTAATATTGGCCTCAAAATGTTCGGCGATATTGGTACAATATCGCTGATTCAATATTCTGACAATATTGACACAATATTTTCAAAGTTATATTGTCGAGAAGTAAAATGTGAACATTTTGCGATATTGGTCGAATATTGTTTGAATATTTTAGAAATAGTTTTGGTGAAATATTCTTGAAGCAATAATGGCCTCAAAATATTTATCGATATTGGTACAATATTTATCGATATTGGTACAATATTATTTGGATATATTGGTGGATGTTAATTACTAAAGATCTTTTAGTTGATGAAGGTGACATCAGAACCTGCCTTTTGATCGCCATAACCACTGAGTGAGCTGCCTTGAAAACAAGTTATGGAAAGTATTTGATATACTTTCGTAGGATTTAGAAGACGTTCTATATGTAGAGCCACCTAGCGGATTTTTATCCAGGTTTGACCATGATATAATTTCAATGTGTTTCATTGAATATTCGGCCAATATTCAAATTTCATCTCAATCTAGATGTGGGAAACAATATGATGATAATATTGTTTTAACGATATCGATAAATATTATTGAACCAATACTGACCCAATATTAATTAATAAGATTTGTTGAATATTGGCGAAATGATATTCTATCAATGTGTAATCACACTTGGAGATACAATATAGTTTTTATTCCTAGAATCGATATTAGGGGAATATTGGGATTGCGATATTTATTCTAGATGTTAAAAACGATGTGAAGACAATATTGTTTTATCGATATTGGTAAATATCATTCCACCAATATTGACCCAATATGAGTTATTACAATTTGTAACATAAAGTGGAAATGATATTCAACCAATATTCCAACAAACTTGGAAATACAATATAGTTTTTTCCCCTATAATCGATATGACTGGAATATTTGGATTGCAATATTTATTCTAGATGTGGAAAACAATATATAACCAATACTGTATTATCGATATTGGTAGAAATTATTCAACCAATATTGACCCAATATTTCGTGTGATAATATACATTCAAAATTAGTTCAACCAATATTCCACCAATATTATTAATATAATATTGTTTTTTGAATATTCACCAATATTGAACCAATATTGATTTTTCATTTACAATATATCTATATTAGCCCAATATGGAACCAAGATTTAGCCGATATGATGTGCTACCTGGGTATGGCAAAAGATTATGAGAACGGAACTGAGTCTCCGTTAGAATCTTTATTCGCGAATCAAATGAATGCATTAAAAGTGGGGATGCTGGCACGCGCCGCTGCGCCGCAGCGATTGCCAGTATCAAATGTGAAGTGAAAGGAACAACTGCACTTTTATTGAAATTTGCTATTTTTTGTAAGTAATTTGACTTCATCTGTTAAGTAATTCTGACCAATAACTCCTAGAAACAATGCTGTTTGTTTGATTAACAAAAGTCTATTGAATACATTTTTACCATTTTTTAAATGAAATTTTCTGGAAAAAATGGTGAAAATTGCATAAATAAAGTAGGCCGGTATTAGATTATCATTTTTTAACTCGCTCTAATTGTTGAACCGGAATTGCAAAAAATCGCAATTATACTTTCAATAAAATTTTTATCATGTTTCTAGCAAAAAAATGAACTTTTTTTCCGAATTCTTATCTGAATATGTAGAACTTTCTCCGGCCCACCAGTTTCTCGACAGAAATAGGAAAAATACTACTTTCACTAATCAGATTCAAAGTGTTTTCAAACAAAGATTAAGTGAAAAAGGCAACCATGAAAAATGTTTGAATATGTTTCTGATTTTGATTGGTTCATAAGGGTCTATTACACTTATTTTTCTCTTTTTATATCAGACTTGGTTGAAAAAATGGTTTAAATTGCAAAAATTAAATTAGCCGAAATTAGACTAATAATTTTCACGACTAATTGCGGCTCATTGAGCCGGAATTGCAAAAAAATCGCAATTATTTTCAATTTTTTACCTATGTTGTTTTAAAGAAAAGAAAAACTGTTATATCGGATTTTTGTGACATATATGAATCGAAAAATATATAAAACTATTTACGGCCCACAAGTTTTATAACAGATAAGTATAAAAAAAACTCGTCACCTTTATTACCCACTTTCAAAGAGTGTTTGCAAAAGGAGTCAATGAAATTTATTTTTTAGACCAATCAGTTGTTTACTAAAAATGGTAGAATTAGAATATGGTTTTAATTTTGGTTGATTCAGTCTCAAGCCCATTGAACATATTTTTCAGATTTTATATAAGATTTTTACAGGAACAGAATGTTGCAAATCGCAAATGTTGCAAATAGAAAATATTATACCGAGGTCACTTGATTGTTCAAAAACTCCTTCAAATTCAGCAAAACTAGAAAACAGAAAGGATGATAAAATTAGAACAGAAATAGAAAATGTAATGAAGTAACTTGATTGTCCAAAATTTTCTCTAGTTTCAGCAAATCTAGAATATAGGAAGGATAACAGTAATATAGAGCAATTAGAAAATATTGTAACAAGATCACTTGATTGCTTAAACACTCCTCGGATAGTAATAAAGAGAATAAATCTGATTATTTAATAACGCCTTCAATATTTCCAACACCGTGTGAAAATTCTTTATTTTTCCCAAAAAAGCCAAATTCGAGCAAAAAGCGAGTGACAAAAAAATTAATTCCGGTGGTCACAATCTCAGACGAGTTCATAGAATACCAAAGGAGAATAGACTTGGAAAACGAAACTAAAGAATAGAAAAAGAGTCAATCTACACTCATGTGCATAAAAAACGGCCACATTGAAATGTTAACAAATTTTGATCTTGAATAACTTTTCAATTTTCAATCCGATTTTGATATTTTTTTGGATATATGGAAGGAAAGTTGTCAAGGTTGATTCACATGTAACAGATTTTCTAATGAGGTCCGAATTATACACATTTTACGAGGGAAAACAAAGTTATATTTCTATCATCTAAGTTTAAGACTATCTGTGGTGAAATACGGTTCTTGGATCACACTCAAAACCGTCCTGTATGTAAGCTTGGTTTATTCCTCCATTGCTTCTTCATTCATCTTGATATCACGCTTCGTTTAAAATTTATGAATCATTGAATGAAGCAATGCATTTTCTCTTCGTGATCTTTATTCTTCAATATGGAAAGATTAACAACTAAACGATAACATAAGTAGTGAACGGTTGAAAAGAAAACAACCAATTCTTCAATATCGGGTGTTGCCTCCTCTCGCTTGAACAATACCTTCCATTCTCAGAGGCATTCCACGAATTAGCGTTCGAATATACTCCTGGGACATGTTATTACAATCCTCTATGAGCGGCAACACCGACTTAATTTTTTTTTCGTAGGTGGTCTTTCGCTACTTCTCACACATCTACCTAGATAGTCCCAGACATGCTCAATAGGATTGACAACAGGGAGCATGCAAATCCTAAATTTTGAACAACTCCTGGCCTGCATTCATTTCTGCCTGTTTTTTTGAATCTCTGTTCGATTCTCTGTATAGTAGAACGAACGGCTGATATTTAATCTTCTAGCAAAATATTGATAATTTCGTCCCTCTTCTGAAAGACTTATGGCTTTAGCACAGTTTACTCAAAATCATCGATAGAACGGAGTTTTTTCAACTGACGTTTTGACAATAACGCAACTGTTAAATATTAATCAAAGTGGGACAATTGTTTTCATGGTAATCGTGATCATTGAATATGATGAATATGTAGAGAAAGTATTCATAAGTTTGAAACGAATCGTGATATCAAAATAAATGATGAAGCAGTGTATAGGAAATGAACCAAACTTGCATAGAGAATGGTTTCAAGTGTCATCCAAAGGGTGTTTTAAACTAAGATGATGCTTTAGGCAACCACACTCGCGCAAGTGCTCGTGTGGTTGCCAAGCAACATAATTTGATTCTCAAATTCAAAGAAATTGCTATTTCGATAATCACCGATACACTTGTGGTATTACCTACGAAAATCTCCAAAATAGAGTCGCCTCTACCCATCAACAAGAGGGGATTTTATGAAGTTCCTGAAATTAAAGAAAAGAAAACTAATGTCTGATAAACAAATATTTTTTCATTATTCGTTTTTGAAAATTAACAGGTTAATGAAATACTTTCTGCCATTTTTATTTATTTTTCGTAATGAAGCATGAAATGTAATAAGCCGCTAGAGTTGTAAGCTTAGGCCGGCGCGGCGTTAGATTAGGGATTTTTTGATAGGCCGGTAATAAAAAATGGGACAATTAATGTATAATATTATAATATGTTATTTTTTTCTGTTTAAAATTTTCCTTATAAAAAAATAAATTCACACATATTATGAACTGTTCACACTAATCCAAGCACCTGAATCTAAAATTTCCTTGAGTGGGTCGGTGATAACACAATTTACCTAAGTAGGAGTTTTTGACATTTTTACGTCAAATAATAGTTTGTATCGAGACTGATGTTACGATTAGTTACTGTTTGTTTGATATCAATAGCATGAAAATTTTGATGAACACTTAAGAAATAAGCGTAGGTAATAGTAGGTACTCACAATACATGTTTCGAGTAATGTGTGATTATTGGACTGAAGTCGAAGCACAATCTCATTTCTCATCCATATCTACTCACCTGAAAAATAAAAAATAATAATCAAAAGAAGAACAAGGAAATAAATCACTCATGTGAAGTTGGTGAATGCTAGATAATTGCAGAGCAATAATAATAATTTCTAACAATCAAATTTATTTATAGAGTTTTTGGTCAGTTACGCATAGTCTTGCAATATGAATGAAATTTCACTTATGCAGGAAATTAAATTTGATTTTTCAAATGTTGAATCTAGGAGAGAACCCATAGTTCTTGTTGATATGAAATCAAACTCACGCACAACTAGTTGGACGCCTGCTGTCAATTTCAGATCCAACATTTGGTCCCAACAATATAATCAAAATAAGTTTGTGGTGTAGAATTCCCACATAAAAGGGTCACTTAATTTTTCATATAAGGATCGATTCGGACAATAAAATGAACACATTTAAGTTCAAGACTGAAAATAGTAGGTGGATCTGGCTCCAGAAGATCGAGGAACGACAGCTTTCAAGGCTCAGGATTGTGGCAGTTCATATATATGCCATTTAGGCTCTGGAATACTCCAGACACATTTGAAAGATTGATGGAGACAGTTCCGAAGGGAATTCATGTAAGAGGTTCCTAGTATATCTCGATGACATCATCGTAGTTGGCAAGTCGTTCGGGAATCACGTTAAAAAACCTAGAGGAAGTATTCATACGATTGAGTTACTCCGGATTGACACTGAGCCTCAAGAATTGCCATCTGTTTCAGAAAGAAGTATGATATCTCGGTCGCGATGTCTCTGGCAAAGGCTCAGCAGTGAATGAACAAAATATCAAAGCAGAAACGGATTGGCCTATTCCGAAAGACATTAACTAGTATGTACTCCCTCATAAACACTCGAAGAGTTCACCCAAAGGCGTAGCCTGTGCGGGTAGAGGACGGCTATAATTATTATTTGCAGTGGCGCTCCGGGGAGACACACCAATGTTTGGTGACGTATTCACTTTTCAGCTACAGAAAAACCTGAAAAACCTTCAACACTAACACCTGGCATCGGAATTGGCATCCAGGTAACTCATATCGCACTCGCTTCACAACAAGGAATGCGGTCGCCTATCGATAACGATGCACTTGAAAAAAATTCTCTCATTCACCGGATGCGAACCGATTCAGATGCTAGCAGAAGCTTCAACGGCCGACACATCGAACATGCGTACACAACATCGAACCGCTGATCCACCGTCCACTACAGATTCTGCTCGTTGAATTTGTAAATTTCTGTTCAAGGAATCAAAAACTCTTGAGGGGCGGTGATTAGCGCAGTGGTTACGCGCTCGCATGGTAACCGAGAGGTTGCAGGTTCAATTCCCAGACGGTGCGATCTTTTTTCATTTTCGGATGTGAAAGTCTGAATGATTGAGGCTGGGAATAATCCTCCACGATTCACTGTTGCGTTGAAAATTAACAGTGCTGCTCCTAAGATGGCGTATGGGGTTAGTAACAAGACCTACCAGAACACATGGCTAATGACCATAGCAGTCAATGCCAAAACAACAAAGAATAAAAAATAAGCTCTTGAGTCGACTCGTTTGATTTGCTAACAAAATCATTTTCATTCAAATTGAAAACGAGATATTCGTTGTAAACCTCACAGGAAAATTCAGTTTTATAGCCAACTGGAAATGAAATTGAGAGGTTTAGTGCAAATATGTGGGTATAGAATGGATCAGCGGTCTGAGGCGCGGGCCGTTAAAACTTCTGCTAGCGCTGGACGGTTCGATTCTGGAGTGCGGGGGAATTTTTCTCAGTTCTATCGGAATCGTTAGGCAACCGCATGCATTGCTGGAAAGCAAGTGTGTTGTGAGTTGCGAGTTTCCGTAGTAATGCTGTAGGTTTTTCGGGTTTTCCCACAGCTGAAAAGTGGATACGCCACCAGAATCAGTAAGTCGCCTCGGAGCGTCACGGCAAATAATATTCTCCGCCCGCACAGGCTATGACTGCGAGTGTTTATGGGAAAGCATTATCATAGCATGAATATTATCTAGATGAAAAAAAAATTAAAATAAAAATTGGTAGTTTTTTTCATATTTTGTGTATAGTAAAAATCAACGCATGTAATGTAATCGATAGTAACAAGATAAGTTGGAGAGGAAACATTTTTCCAAATCAAGAATAGACTGTTCGCAAAGTTTCCACCATTGTTTGCTTCTGATCAACTTTCATACTTTGTAGAATCCATTTTGCAGGAATTTTGTTAATATTGAACTATAAGATAGAATTCGTTCATACGAAATACTCATCAGATCCATTACAACCCTTTTCGATGGATTTATAATAAGATAGATCGATATACCCAATGACCAGTACAGAAATTGGCATTCCTGCTCCATCTTCACCTTCAATATATCTCTTTCAGAAAACAATATGACATTTTTTAGGTTGCAAAAGAAAGATTTTGCTCGCTAGTGGCACCAAACACATCTCTATGAATCTTATCAAAACAAGGGTATACCTTTACTACTTTGCTGAAGATTGCTCGGTACTCCTTCAGTCATTCGATTTTTACAATTTCTGTCAAAATTCATTTTAAAAATGTTATTATACAACTGGCCTCTGATATTTCAACTCCATATTCCGTAGTGACATTTTGAATAATTTTTTATTTGTCGCAATTATTTTCTATTTTTCTATCCATGTAAACCTCATGGTATAATGGTCATAACATTTCGACAACTTTGTATATCATTAGAAGAGTTTCGAATCACTATATTTTCGGTATCAATACCTGGACCTAAAAATCATAATAACATAATTAAAAATGAAATATTGTGAGTACAGATAGTTCTTAAATGAACAGGAGTTTAACAGTGTAAGAGTAAAATAATTTTGTTATCTGACAGAAAGAAGAGATTTGTTGGTTCCAATGAATTGTTTTTTGCATGGATCCAATTTTTTCTTCCTCTAGCCAGTCAGCAATATAACTCGGTTCAAACGCTAGTTTCTCCTCCTTGTTGAGGACTCTGGACACGCCTTGTCATGACAGCAAATTAGAGTAAAGCGATCTCCAAGAGAGGCTGTGGCGCCAGAGCCAACGGGAATAGCAACCCGTAGGACCCTAAATCATCTCAAATCAAAGCCGAAATAACACATTTCCTAACACTACACGGTTCTGGAGAAACTGGCTCCAAATGAAAACAGAGCTGACCCGATGCTCCAGGTCGGATGCTGCGGGAAGGGTAGCCGCGATTAATGAGAGAATCGCTCGAGCACTCCTCAGGCTTTCACGAAGAAACTGATTGAAAGAACTCGCTGCTAACTTGACAAATACCCACACTGAAGAAAAGGAATACTTGAATCTAGTAATTTGGTTTATTTGCAATATAAATACTTGATATGAGAAATAATTGATTCACTTCACCTACTGTGTTGTTCATTTCACCCAAATATAAGGTTTATTTAACCTATTATATGAAAATTACTATAATCAATGCAGTTATTTATATTGAGTCAAATGTGTATCACCTGTGATTATAAGAATTTGCTATACTTGATCTGGAAAAATACTTGGTCAATTTGATTAGATTTCTTCGAAATGTGAATAAACTATTTGCTGACTCTTGAAAGAGAGAGAGAAAGAAAACGTTTTCTATGCATGCATCCCTAACATGAAAGCAGATGCAGTTTGAATTATGTCATAGCTGAGGAGAGCGAGATAGGAAAAAAGGACCATGGTGGCTTAGTTATATGGCTGTAGTACGGGCCTTCCTACATCCACTACTACTGTTTGATTTGTTTTAATTGTATGTAATTGTATTTATCCAAATTGGACCGACCGTATTCATCAAAACCATCCAAGAGTTGAAGTAATCATAATGGGAGATTTCAACTCTACCTGGCTCAAATTTTCGATTAAAACAGATAAGTCAGGAAGTCAAGCTGAGGGCTTTGATATCACGTATGGACTAGAACAGCTGGTCGTGCTACCAACTCGCATTTCTGATGTCAACAATCAGCGGTTCGATGTTATGTACGCATGTTCGATGTGTCGGCCGTTGGAGCTTCCGTAGTATCTGACCCGGTTCGAATCCGGTAAATGAGATAATTTTTCTCAAGTGCATCGTTATCGATAGGCGACCGCATTCCTTGATGTGAAGCGAGTGCGATGTGAGTTGCCTGGTTGCTAATCCCGATGCAAGGTGTTGGTGTTGTAGGTTTTCCGGGTTTTCCAGTAGCAGAACAGTAAATACGTCACCAAAAATCAGTATATGTCCCCGGAGCGCCACTACAAATACCTAGAAAACCCGTAAGACCCGCCCACCTCCAGGTAGCCAACCACCTATAAATACTACAGTGCAACCAACATCGGATCGTCTTTTGAGATCAAGGAGTAGGCAGGTTGAGACCTTGATATCTCTCAAGACCACGACTCGAGGAGTAGGCAGATAGAGGCCTCGCAGTCACACTCTTGAAAATGGCTCCAAAGCAGGAGCCGAAACGTCGAGTTATAAACTCTCAACGCGGTTCAACCCATGAACTTAGTAATGTACATATATATATATATATATATATATATATATATATATATATATATATATATATATATATATATATATATATATATATATATATATATATATATATATATATATATATATATATATATGTTCGGAAAGGTTTCCGCGGTCAGAAATATGTACATTACTAAGTTCATGGGTTGAACCGCGTTGAGAGTTTATAACTCGACGTTTCGGCTCCTGCTTTGGAGCCATTTTCAAGAGTGTGACTGCGAGGCCTCTATCTGCCTACTCCTCGAGTCGTGGTCTTAAGAGATATCAAGGTCTCAACCTGCCTACTCCTTGATCTCAAAAGACGATCCGATGTTGGTTGCACTGTAGTATTTATACGTGGTTGGCTACCTGGAGGTGGGCGGGTCTTACGGGTTTTCTCGTTTGTCTTGTCTGCTGGTGTCTGCTGTGTAGTTGGAGTTAATGGGATAATAATTGATTGCGGATAAGTTTCACGTGGCCTGGTAATTACGGTTGGAAGAAAAGGCTTCCAAATGGGGTTCAATTTACGGCTATCATCTTTAATGTTCAGGCAATCAGGCCGTTTTTCGAAAAACGGCCTGATTGCCTGAACATTAAAGATGATAGCCGTAAATTGAACCCCATTTGGAAGCCCCTTCTTCCAACCGTAATTACCAGGCCACGTGAAACTTATCCGCAATCAATTATTATCCCATTAACTCCAACTACACAGCAGACACCAGCAGACAAGACAAACGAGAAAACCCGTAAGACCCGCCCACCTCCAGGTAGCCAACCACCTATAAATACTACAGTGCAACCAACATCGGATCGTCTTTTGAGATCAAGGAGTAGGCAGGTTGAGACCTTGATATCTCTTAAGACCACGACTCGAGGAGTAGGCAGATAGAGGCCTCGCAGTCACACTCTTGAAAATGGCTCCAAAGCAGGAGCCGAAACGTCGAGTTATAAACTCTCAACGCGGTTCAACCCATGAACTTAGTAATGTACATATATATATATATATATATATATATATATATAGAAAAGTTAATGGGTATAACCCTCATAATGTTATGCAACCGTAGACACGTGTTTCGAGCTTATGCTCTCATCAGTACGGTAAAATCAAGTGCGAAGATGTACAACACTTGGATGTTAAAATAGAAACAAAGGAAGTCAACAACAGGAAGCCAACCACACATTTGTGGCTTCGGTCAGAAGACCTTGTGTTTACAAGGCAACAACTAACGTCGCCACGGAGGCAGCTATAGCTACCAGCGTGACAATCCTACCCAGGAAAATACAAATCAGGATGGATTTAGCGAGGGGCAACATATGAAAATATAAGTAGAAAAGTTAATGGGTATAACCCTCATAATGTTATGCAACCGTAGACACGTGTTTCGAGCTTAAGCTCTCATCAGTACGGTAAAATCAAGTGCGAAGATGTACAACACTTGGATGTTAAAATAGAAACAAAGGAAGTCAACAACAGGAAGCCAACCACACATTAACTTTTCTACTTATATTTTCATATGTTGCCCCTCGCTAAATCCATCCTGATTTGTATTTTCCTGGGTAGGATTGTCACGCTGGTAGCTATAGCTGCCTCCGTGGCGACGTTAGTTGTTGCCTTGTGAACACAAGGTCTTCTGACCAAAGCCACAAATGTGTGGTTGGCTTCCTGTTGTTGACTTCCTTTGTTTCTATTTTAACATCCAAGTGTTGTACATCTTCGCACTTGATTTTACCGTACTGATGAGAGCTTAAGCTCGAAACACGTGTCTACGGTTGCATAACATTATGAGGGTTATACCCATTAACTTTTCTACTTATATTTTCATATGTTGCCCCTCGCTAAATCCATCCTGATTTGTATTTTCCTGGGTAGGATTGTCACGCTGGTAGCTATAGCTGCCTCCGTGGCGACGTTAGTTGTTGCGTTGTAAACACAAGGTCTTCTGACCGAAGCCACAAATGTGTGGTTGGCTTCCTGTTGTTGACTTCCTTTGTTTCTATTTTAACATCCAAGTGTTGTACATCTTCGCACTTGATTTTACCGTACTGATGAGAGCTTAAGCTCGAAACACGTGTCTACGGTTGCATAACATTATGAGGGTTATACCCATTAACTTTTCTACTTATATTTTCATATGTTGCCCCTCGCTAAATCCATCCTGATTTGTATTTTCCTGGGTAGGATTGTCACGCTGGTAGCTATAGCTGCCTCCGTGGCGACGTTAGTTGTTGCCTTGTAAACACAAGGTCTTCTGAACGAAGCCACAAATGTGTGGTTGGCTTCCTGTTGTTGACTTCCTTTGTTTATATTTTAACATCCAAGTGTTGTACATCTTTGCACTTGATTTTACCGTACTGATGAGAGCTTAAGCTCGAAACACGTGTCTACGGTTGCATAACATTATGAGGGTTATACCCATTAACTTTTCTACTTATATTTTCATATGTTGCCCCTCGCTAAATCCATCCTGATTTGTATTTTCCTGGGTAGGATTGTCACGCTGGTAGCTATAGCTGCCTCCGTGGCGACGTTAGTTGTTGCGTTGTAAACACAAGGTCTTCTGACCGAAGCCACAAATGTGTGGTTGGCTTCCTGTTGTTGACTTCCTTTGTTTCTATTTTAACATCCAAGTGTTGTACATCTTCGCACTTGATTTTACCGTACTGATGAGAGCTTAAGCTCGAAACACGTGTCTACGGTTGCATAACATTATGAGGGTTATACCCATTAACTTTTCTACTTATATTTTCATATGTTGCCCCTCGCTAAATCCATCCTGATTTGTATTTTCCTGGGTAGGATTGTCACGCTGGTAGCTATAGCTGCCTCCGTGGCGACGTTAGTTGTTGCCTTGTAAACACAAGGTCTTCTGAACGAAGCCACAAATGTGTGGTTGGCTTCTGTTGTTGACTTCCTTTGTTTATATTTTAACATCCAAGTGTTGTACATCTTCGCACTTGATTTTACCGTACTGATGAGAGCTTAAGCTCGAAACACGTGTCTACGGTTGCATAACATTATGAGGGTTATACCCATTAACTTTTCTACTTATATTTTCATATGTTGCCCCTCGCTAAATCCATCCTGATTTGTATTTTCCTGGGTAGGATTGTCACGCTGGTAGCTATAGCTGCCTCCGTGGCGACGTTAGTTGTTGCCTTGTAAACACAAGGTCTTCTGACCGAAGCCACAAATGTGTGGTTGGCTTCCTGTTGTTGACTTCCTTTGTTTCTATTTTAACATCCAAGTGTTGTACATCTTCGCACTTGATTTTACCGTACTGATGAGAGCTTAAGCTCGAAACACGTGTCTACGGTTGCATAACATTATGAGGGTTATACCCATTAACTTTTCTACTTATATTTTCATATGTTGCCCCTCGCTAAATCCATCCTGATTTGTATTTTCCTGGGTAGGATTGTCACGCTGGTAGCTATAGCTGCCTCCGTGGCGACGTTAGTTGTTGCCTTGTAAACACAAGGTCTTCTGACCGAAGCCACAAATGTGTGGTTGGCTTCCTGTTGTTGACTTCCTTTGTTTCTATTTTAACATCCAAGTGTTGTACATCTTCGCACTTGATTTTACCGTACTGATGAGAGCTTAAGCTCGAAACACGTGTCTACGGTTGCATAACATTATGAGGGTTATACCCATTAACTTTTCTACTAGTTTCTACTAGTTACTATATATATATACTATATATATATATATATATATATATATATATATATATATATATATATATATATATAGTAACTAGTTGAAACTTAATTTGACACGAACCAAGGAATCCAAAAGTAGAGGTTTGTCCACAAATTGACAGGCAGCCAACAATTCGTTGTTCTGACCAACCCAAGGTTCAATCAAGTTTCTAATACGTTATGAGGAACGCAAGCAGAATCTAAGTGAAAATAGAGTATATTTCGTTTTAATTCCGAGAGATCTAACCTTTGACAGCTGTTTCGTGCTAACGCACTCATCAGAAAGGATTTATGGAGCTCTCGAAATCAAAACGAATCCACTCAAGAATTAATACCGTGAGGCAAGACATAATATAACAGGAAGTTATTCATGACATCTACAGTAACTAGTTGAAACTTAATTTGACACGAACCAAGGAATCCAAAAGTAGAGGTTTGTCCACAAATTGACAGGCAGCCAACAATTCGTTGTTCTGACCAACCCAAGGTTCAATCATATGTCGCGAATAGGGCTCTATAGGGAAGCTATAAGCCCTTCGCTTGGGACGTAGGTCAGCAAGACCCAGGGGTAACCTGATTCTTACTCAGGATACCTTCTAATAAATCAAACAAGTCACAAAAACACTTCAAAGGTATATATATTAAAAAAATTAACCTGGTGCACACAAGACCTTATCAACTAAGTACACAATAAAGGGACAACGGGCAAAGGGCAATATAATACACAAAAACAACAAAAGATAATTTGTTCCCAATATAAAAGGCTCTTTCTTACCAAATGCAGACACTCAACGAACTTGGGTACATCTCTCAGAGGAAGGGGTTTGTACGAATATATATATATATATATATATATATATATATATATATATATATATATATATATATATATATATATATATATATATATATATATATATATATATATATATTGTTATGATATTGAATTTTACAGTAGTAAATTGGTGAAACTTTGGAAACTTGATACTTAAAAAAAAAACTGCTATAAAGTATTTATTTTTTAAATATTTTCATTTTTTACAACTTTTACTATTTCAACTCAGCTCAGATGATCGTAAGTGTCTCATATGTGGTTTGATAAATCTTTGATGGGTTTCGGTTAGTTTCGTCCAATGCTGTATTACTTTCAGAAGTTGGAAGTCAAAAATCATAAGTGACATTAAACTTCATTCATCTAAAAAATTTACAGAATTGTTTATGAAACATGTTGTACTTTGGATACATGAAATATCAATTTATGCTATGACAAAAGGAAATAATTTTTTAGAGACATTTTGAAACATGAAAAAAAAAATGTTATATTTAAATAAGAAAATGATAGATAATAGGCTGTTTTATAGTAAAATAGAAGTAATTTGTGTGGACAGTTATATTTGTATGAAATCAAGAAAGGGATTGGCGAAAAACAGAAATAATAAAATGAGGAGAGTTTCCCAGGTGATGAATAAAGAGAGGAGATTTTTTTTGATTTGAAGAGTAAAATGTTTTTTTTGAAATTTTGATGAAAGAAAATCAGTTTCTTTTCAAAAAACATATTAAAATGGAATAAGCAAATACTGAGTTAAAAACAAAGGTTGCAGAGTAAATATTGTACAAGAAAATATTTTCAAGATTGATAGATTGCCATTCACCTACATGAAAATAGATTCGGTAGCTGATTTGAGAAGCCAAACCAGATGAGTTCTTAACAATACACTTACATCAAGGTAAATAAGGTAGCTGATTTGAGAAGCAAAGGGAGCTGAGTTCCGTCTACCCACCACATAAGGTAGTACCCGTTTTTTTTTATTAACTTTCACTGTGTGTGTTGTGCACAAACAATATTTTCCAAGCAGGCAAGCACTGATCGCAAATACCAAATACCCTCCAGAACTTTATTTTGCTGCATGATCCCTTCATTGTGGTTAGTTTTTACATTCTATCGCCATAGACAATTATTTACGTCAGAACATTATCCCCTGTCATCCGTGTTTACGTTCTGTGACCTGTAATCATAGAACTGAGTGCGTTTCTTTGGTTCGATTCGTTATTACACAGGAGCGTTTATTTGCGCAATGCAGTAGACTTGTTAATTTAGAATTGTGGGAATATTATCATTTGAAATTTTGAAGAACTGTTATATTGTGATAACAAATTTATATTTTAAGGTAGTTATCTCCCAGGTTAGGATAATAATAAGAAGTTTTGAAATATTTTCATGTTTTGAAAAATCAGTTATGATTTATTGGTTTTAACTTCACATTAAAGTTATTCTATAAAAAAAAAAATTTTTATTGTTCAATTTCATAAATTGGTAATTTCATTGCCCAATTTTACAAATTGGTAATTTCATTGCCCAATTTTAAAAATCGGTAATTTCATTGCCCATTGGAACCCGCTTATGAGAGAGAGATGTTTCTGCTCCAGGAACAATATACCGACTGAGCTGAAAAGAAATAAAAGGTAACAAAGGAAGGTATAAATAGCCAGGGAATAATTTTTCAATACTATAATTTTTCTATAAAAAAAAATATATTATACCACAAAACTTTTACAAATCATAACAATATATATGTTTCACTAATCTTGATGTTCGCATATTATGCATACTTTGTATAATTAAGTAGTGTGTTGTTCTGTCATTATGACATATATTGATGATTAATAATTATGATATGAGATACTTCTTGTGTACATCTCGATTATAATAAAGTATTATAGTTCAACCTTTATCGGATGTTATTTCAAGTTAAATAACTGATATCTAACACACTCTTTGTTGTTTTTCTTCACCATCGAGCAGCACAGCACTGCCCCGTCTCATAGAGCACTACAATTCAGTTGATATGGAAGGTCTTCGAATGTTTTTCTCAGCATTTCCATAAGAATGTGTTCCTTTTTTGGATATCCAACACAATGCGCTGACACAATTACTGCAGTCATAATGCTGGGGATGCAAACAAATACACACACACACACCAAACACGTCAAGAAGAACAGCATCTGATAAACCTTGGTTCAGCAGAAACTTCTCCATAGCTGTCGCATTGGAGCAGGCACCATAATAATAATGATAATGATAATATTTATTCAGCAATGAGATCGTTATATTAACACAAAAAAGTTTGTAAACATAAGACCTATTAGTCTTGTCAGAAGAACAAATGTAAAACATATAAAATACATACAAAAAGTTTACATAAACGTTTTTATATTGGGATATTCATAGTTTTGAAAAAAATTCATCGTATTTGTAAAGGGCTTTCGTGGACAATTATGCATAAAGTTTGTTATTGAATGTAGTTTCACTTTCATCGTTTTCGCATATATTTCTGTATCTGTTGAAGCAATCAATTTCCTTGTATATGTGGGAGTTCTGACCAACTGAGAGTCTTCAGAATGTCAGGTGAAGTGCAAATCGATTTCTTGTATTGTAGTTATGAAAATTGTAGTTTATTGAGAAATTGTTTTGTTTTTTAGTATAAGTAATTAACTGGTATACGTTTAAGGATACAAGTGTAAGTATATTATATTTGATAAAATAGTCTTTGCAGCTTGTTGACTGGGATATTCCAGCCATGCATCTAATTATTTTTTCTGTTTTTTCTGTGCACAAAAAGCGCATTGGATGTGGGCTGAGCATCCCCAGAAGATAACAGAACCGACTCGGAGAGGCCAAAATAAGTAATTTTCAGGACATCAAAGCTTACCAATTTCTTGATTTGTCTCATTAAATAGCATATGCTGCTTAGTTTGGTCGTTACTTGGTCAACATGATTTTCCCAGATTAATTTACTATCAATGACTAGTTCTAAAAAATTACTAGGTAAAGTCGGTTTTCATGTTTTTGACGATGGTACAAAAAGCAGAGCCCTCAGACCAGATCAGGATTTGTTGAAGCTAAAAACATGTATGAGGAGACAATCGAAGCTTTGATAGAGGCTTGAATCGCCAAGATACGGTCAAAACTCATCGAGTGTACTAACGGGTCTCGCTCGTTTTGGTCTTTTGCCAAAACTGTGGAAAGAAACTTCACATCCACTTCATTTCTTCCCCTAACCAAGGAAGATGGAACACCAGCCACGAACGCTCAGGTGAAACCAAATATTTTCGCCAACATATTTACTATTCATTGACAGTCATTTGCCTAAGATTACCTTTCACCAACGAACTGTCAGACGCACTTTGTTTGGACTTAACACCAACAGTGTGGATCTGATAAAATTACTTCGATCGTAATAAAAAAATGTGCCTCTGAACCAACATCAGTTCTTTGCAAGTTATTCAACCTCGCATATAATTTGGGCATATTTCCGGACAACTGGAAATGTGCAAGAGTACAACCATTCCCCAAAAAAAGAAAAATCCCCTACCTAGCAACTACAGACCTATAGCACTGATATCTGTTATTTCGAAGGTCATGATATAACCCATCAACAACGATCTAATGGTGTATCTAGAAGAACGATCAGGGAATGTGAATTATCGACAATATAGTTTCCGGCATCAGAAATCAACTGTTGACTATTGAAAAATGTAGTGAAACTCTGGCCGTGGCATTAGATATGTCCAAAGCGTATGATCGCGTTTGACACCAGGGCCTTCTCGCCAAGATTCCATCTTATGGCTTGCCCCTCCTCCCGCAGTTGCGTACTTTGCTACCTAGATGTCTCAAATCAAATCAAATCACTGTATTTCTTTTGAATCAATATATCAATATATCAATATATATATATATATATATATATATATATATATATATATATATATATATATATATATATATATATATCTGTCTGCAGACGCACCATGTGTGCCGGAGAAAATATAAAAATTTTTAAATATTGTAATGTTGCAAATAACTAATATGAATTTTTATCGATGTGTCCAAGTCTAAGTGACTATGAAGATATTAATGTTTTTTGTTGTGCACGTTGACTTTTACTTTTAACCTCAAGTTATCTGTCCCGATGAAGGAATAAAAATGTTTCCGAAAGCTCGACAATATAACAAAGAGTTTTCTTTGACTAAGTCCAGTGATTTGACTGCATCCTCAAGAATTTTACCAGTTTTTCTTTAATTAGTCAGTCAAGACTACCTCTCCACTTATATATATATATATATATATATATATATATATATATATATATATATATATATATATATATATATATATATATATATATATTTGACCAACGTATAAAGTGAGGTCCGATTGTGCAAAAATCACGGAAGTTGTGAGGACCATGTCGAAGTGAGGTCCGTATACGGACCTCACAACGTTTCTGCCGTTCCATGTGGAGGATCCTCCTCTGTACAAGTTCATTGACTAACCTAATAATCGTTCTAAGTGAGACAGATATAGTGTTTCGTTCCTTTTTGTGCATTCACTACTGTTAGTTGAAATATCGCGTGAAATATGTGGTCCTCACTTTGGTAGGAATATAGAAAAAATAGTATATTGTAGTTTGGGGATTTGCCACTTGAAGGCGCTGCTGAGAATGTATATTTTCTGTACGTGCGTATTCCGTTCCTTGTGGGATTATATGGTCAGCACTGAGTGAGGTCCGAAAATATGGCAACATATCGTGTTACGCTGAACACATTGATGTTTATTAGGTAATGAGTATCACTATATTTCACCTCATTTTCTCTACTTTTGCAAGTTTTTATTCAAATTGCCCTGTTTTTCAAGGATGTAAATGAGTAATTCTGAATCTGCTGAATTCGTTCAATAGGGTTAAATGATCTGTGAATCGAAAACTACCCCTCAACAACCCTACGATGTAGAAAAATCTTGAAACAATAGAAATGCCGAATTCTCTAGGTTTTTTGACGAAAATTATTTTTTTCACATCTGCTGAATACATTCAATAGAGTGAAATAATTTTTAAATCAAAAACTACCCTTTAACAATCTTCCGAAGTAGAAAAAACTTAAAACAGTTGAAATACCCGTTGCTCGAGGTTTTTCTGACAGAAATGAATTATTCTTCTCCTGCTGAATACTTTCCATAGGGTGAAATATTTGTGAATCGAAAACTACCCCTCAACAACCCTCCGAAATGAAAAATATCTTGAAATAGTTCAAATGCCCGTTGCTAGAGGTTTTTTTCACAGAAATTAATCAATCAACAACTGCTGAATATGGTCTATTGGATGAAATAATTTGTGAAGCAAAAACTACCCCTCAACAACCCTCCGATGTAGAAAAATCTGGAAGTAGTTGAAGTACCCGTTGCTCGTGATTTTTTTGCAGAAATGAGTTATTCTATACCTGCTGAATACGTTTCACAGAGTGGGATGATATGTCAAACAAAAATTACCCCGCAACAACCCTCCGAAGTAGAAACTTTTTGAAATACTTGAAAAACCTGTTGCTAGACGTTTTTTGACAGCGATTAAATAGTCTACACCTGCTGAATACATTCTATGAAGTTAAATAATTTGTGAACCAAAAACTACCACTCAACAACCCTCCGGAAGTAGAAAAATCTTGAAACAGTTAAAGTACCCGTGGCTCGAGGTTTTTTGGAAGAAATTAGTTATTCCACTCCAGTCGCATACGTTTTATAGAATGAAATAATTTGTGAAAGAAAAACTACCCCTCAACAACCCTCCAAAGTGGAAATATCTTGAAACATTCAGAATACCCGTTGCTCGATATTATTTGACAGAAATAATTTATTTTTCACCTGCAGAATATTTTCTATATGGTAACAAATTTGTGGATCGAAAACTACCCCTCAACAACCCTTCGAAGTAGAAAACTCTTGAAATAGTTTAAATGCCAGTTGCTTGAGTTTTTTGACAGAAATGAATTATTCTATAGCTGCTGCATATGTTGCACAGGGTGAAATGAAAATTAACCCTAAAACTACCCCTCAACAACCTTTCGAACTGGAAAAGTTTTGAAACATTCGAAATACCCGTCGCTCGATATTTTTGAAAGATATTGGTTATTTTTCACCTGCTGAGTATGTTCTATAGGGTGTCAAAATTTGTGGATCAAAAACTACCCCTGAAAAACACTCCGAAGTAGAAAAATCTTGAAACAGTTGAAGTGCCCGTTGCTCGAGTTTTTTTGACGGAAATGAATTATTCTTCACCTGCTGAATACGGTCTATAAAATAAAATAGTTTGTGAATCAAAAACTACCCCTCAACAACCCTCCTAAGTTGAAAATTATTGAAACAGTTGAAATTTCCGTTGCACGAGATTTTTTGACAGAAATTTATTATTCTATACCTGTTGAATACGTTATATAGGGTGAAATTATTTGTGAAATGAAAAGTACCCTTCAACAATCCTCCAAAAGTGATAAATCTCGAAAGAATTGAAATTCTCGTTGCTCGAGATTTTTTGATGGAAATAAATTATTCTACATCTGTTAAATACGTTTTATAAGGAAAACTTATTTTGTAAATCAAATACGACCCTTCGACTACCCTCTGCAGTAGAAACATTTTAAAGCAGTTGAGATACACATTGCTCGAAGTTTTTTTGACGGAAATTAACTATTATTCACTGGCTCAGTACGTACTATGAGGTGATATAATTTGTGAACCAAAAACTACCCCTCAACAACCATCTGAAGTAGAACATTTTTGAAAGAGTTGAAATGCCCGTTTCTCGAGGTTTTTTGATAAAAATTAAATATTCCGCACCTGCTGAATATGTTTCATGGTGTGAAATAATTTGTGAACCAAAAAATAACCCTCAACAGCCCACCGAAGTAGAAATTTTTTGAAACAGTTGAAATATCCATTGCTCGAGATTGCTACTGAATACATTATATAGCGTAAAATGATTTGTGTATTGAAAACTACCCCTCAACAACCCTCCGATTTAGAAAAATCGTGAAACAGTTAAAATACCCGTTGTTTGTTTTTTTTGAGAAATGAATTATTCTACACCTGCTGAATACGTTCGATGGAATGAAATAATTCGTGAACCAAAAACTACCCCTCAAAAACCCTCCGAAAGTAGAAAAATCTTGAACCAGTTGAAGTACCCTGACTCGAGGTTTTTTGAAAAAAATTAATTAATCCACTCCTGTTGCATACGTTTTATAGGATGAAATAACTTGTGAACGAAAAACTACCCCTCAATAACCCTTACGGAAATGAATTATTCGACACCTACTGAATACGTTCTATGGCGCAAAATAATTTGTGTATCTAAAACTATCACTCAACAACCCTCTGAAGTAGAAAACTCGTGAAACAGTTAAAATGCCCGTTGTTTGTTTTTTTTACAGAAATGAATTATTCTATGTCTGTTGAATATGTTTTATACGGCAAAATAATTCGTGATTCAACAGCTACCCCTCAACAACATTATATAGAACGTTATCAGCAAGTTTAGAATAATACATTTCCGTCGAAAAACCTCGAGCAATGGATATTTCTGAATAACATAAGCAAAAATAAAAACCGTTGCTGGAAAAGCCGATGCTGCTTTTACACTCGTCCGCTTGTCTGTTTATGTGTTAATTCACTCATCTGTACTATCTGGTGATAGTTCGTCAGCCCGCTGCCAAAATGTATAATGATTTCATAACGTATGCCATGTAGGGTTTTGGTAGTTATAAATATAATGATCAATGAACCAGCAAACTTAGCGCTTGCCCGTGGAACATAGCGATAATAATAATAACTAGTTTTTTCTCAAATACATGCATAAACACGTATAGAATTTGTCAGAAACTAGTTGATTATTGTGGATTGCATGAAGAAATCACGTATTTTGATGATATTTTAGCGTATGCCAAGCATACTACCAAACGATATTTCATCGAATGAAAATCAGACGGAAACCGATCGGCATACATGTCGCGTTGGTCCGAAGGACACCATATGCCCTCAATTGTGTTGAGAAATAGAGTAATTTTGAATCTATACGTGTTTTTGCATGTCATTGGGAAAATAAAGTATGATGAAATTTATAATTATAATACAATTATCGTTATATAATTATAATATAATGTAATTACAGCAATAATTATTGTTATTGTTTTATTCCACGTACATGCGCAAATTTTGCTTGTTCATTGATCATTCACAACTACCAAAACCCTGAAGGGAATACCTTATAAAATCAATAGACAATATGGCAGAGGGCTGACGGTCTAATAGAAAGTGAATTTTGACCCACTTCCAGTGGACCGATCAAATAGAAATTTGGAATGTGTTCCTCTTTCCTGTGACAATGCGGGATTGAACTTCTTTTAGAAAAACTGGTCGGAAATAATGGATTTAATATCAAATTAATGAATTCAAGATGGCAAATTGCGAATTCTGTTCTTATGGCCTGATTCTATACAAAATTGGAATACTGAGTATTTTGGAATATGAGATCAAGATGGAGAACGCGAGCTTTGGGATTATGGTACGATTCTATTCATAATCGGCACAATGAACCAAAATCAAAACCGCGCACAACTTCGGTTACAGCGGATTTTATGTTTGTTCTGTGATTTCAGAATTGTTTTAACTGTCAAATTTTAAATAGTTTGTATACATGTAATCTTACAATTATATTGTTGATTATTTCATTGAGAAGAATAAACATTATTATTATTATTATTATTATATTATTACTTGGGGGATATTTCAGATTATGAATTTTAGGTCCAAATTGGTAAATTCGAGACGGTGGACAAGCTTGGTGTTATTGGTCAGTTTCATTCAATTTTAGTATGAAAAGATCAGAGTTTAGGATTTTTTTTATTTATGAATTCAAGATGACGAACGTGTTATGTGATTATGACACCATTCTGGTCAAAATTGGTGAGTTGAGTTTTCGAGAAAAGAGATTATGAAAATTTTTGAAATTGAATTGGCAGCTACAATTTGGCCAACGAGTTTTGCAATTATCATCTGATCCAGAAATACTATGTGGGAGTTTTCGGGGTGTCAGTATTGCGGAGTTTCTGTAACCATTGTTCGTTTTCATTCAAAGTTGATGTGTAGGTTTTTGAAGTCAGAGATCGTGAATTATGACAAAACGATTCATCGAAGAGTTAGAATACACAATATTAAGTATCAAGAAGCCCTGGTATACTGAAGCTCTTATGGAAATGAACAGAACGAGGAGTATCTGATTACTTATGACAAAAATACAAAGAAAAAACATTTAAAGACCAGTTTTTATTGAAATTCACTGGAAAGGAATGAATAACATTGAGAGAAAGAAAATTTTAAAACTGCTATTGAATACACTGAAAAAAAAGTCTGCTTCAGATGTGTTACGTCGGTTATTCTGTGAGTAACACATTCAAAAGCTAGGGATTGTTATTTTTGCTATATCACACATCTAATGCAATAATTTTCACCTTTCGTGCATTTGAGTACCAAAAATCTTTTGAATAATTTTTTTCCGTTTTAGCGTCTACAAATTGAAGTTTTTTTTTGTTATTTCGCTGTTTACCACTAACTATTATATATTCATTTGTTGATTCTATTTTCTTCTGGTTTCAAAGAGAAACAAACACCTGTAAAATTTCGAGAACATCTTCGGAATCAAGATGAAGTAACTAGGAACTGGGGTTCCTCTTAAACATTTGGAGTATGTAGGTCGAACATTTCCGTAGTCCAAATCTTCGCCGTTCTTTGAAAGAATGAGTCCTGGTGAATAGACGGCAGTATGAAAGGTGACAACAATAGGTGTGATGACTAAACTTGTTGATGGAACTGATAAAGGTGAAACGGCCAAAGATAGTTCAGAAGAGATTGGGTTATCAAAACATCTCAAGAAGGAAGACAGTTCACCAACCCTTTTGCGGTGTTCCAGATAAGTAAGGGAATCTGTGCCTTTTTCAAAATATTTCATTTCTATTTATGATTCAATGAATTGTCATGTTAGGTATGTTTATTCCTTTCGTATAGGATTAAGACAATGAGCACCGTCCTGGTATGGCTGGACACCTTGTTTCTTTGTTGACAAGCGCTCATTGTGAACAATGCAGATTTTTTTATTTGTTTATCACTTGTTACTTCTCTTTCTTATTGATTTTGTCGAATACATTTATTCTTTGTTTCACCTATTCTCCTATCTTTTTACGAACCTTCCAATCTATTCATCAATCTTTCTTTCAGATGGACTAATTTAATCGATTCTGATTCGATTGTCTAGCAGATTTTAGTATAATGTAAATCGAAGGAAAGTCAATATGATTCATCATCCAACGCTGTATTTGCCAGTAAAGCACTTGTCTTTTGTCAGAGGGTTGCCTTATATTCCTCACTTATTCGATTATCAGTTAGTTGAGACAGTTTCCATATGAGGAGTGCAGCCCCCAAACACACACTGAAAATTTTAGATTCTGTCCAAAGAAACGACAATCGTTCAGTCGCTCAGAAACTCGCTAACTTCTATGGAACACAAAAATATTGAAAAATCCGCGCAGTATTGGCTGGGAAAGTAATTGTTTTCTGTCAGATATTTGAAGAAAGATTTTTGGAAAGGGGGGTGATTTGACTTTGTCAGATTTCACAAATGACACTATACAGATACTGAATATAAATTTCTTTATGAATTACTGGATACAGTCCAATTACAACAGTTCTTTATATTCTGCAAATACATCGTTGTATTTGTTTTATGATCCATCCTGACAAAATTCAAAAACATACCATGCCTTTAATTACTGAATTTTATTGGATGAAACAAAATCGAAATACCTCTTTTTCCACACATTCCCACAAAGTGGCAAATATCTGACAGAAAAAATTTTCTTTCCCCAACGGATATTGAATTATATCTGGCATCTATTTCTGCAACGTTCCTCAAAGCGGTCACAATTTCAAGTGCTAATTTTGATCAAATAGTGGATATTATGCCTCATACTTCAACTACCAAGCCACTGAATTCTATTTTTCCGTTTTTGTCAATCACATTCAATTATGTTGATATGAAAAAAGAAATCGAAAACCAAATTTCGTAAATACCCTAAGAGACTATTTTACTCAAAGTTATATGTTTGATTACTGCTTTGTAATGGTTATATATTTTGTTTTGCTCCACCCCATGAATGACTTTTCTACTAATATTTCATCTCTCATTTGTACTACTTAGGTTAAGTGTAAGAGTGCCCTAAACTAAACTTCGCCTATTTCGTACCGAAGAATATAAAGACGATTTATCATTGTTTTTATCATTTGATTTCAAATGACCATCTGCAGACATGTTTCAGGATTTTTGCATATCTTCAGTGCTAGGGTTCGTCGAACAACATAAGAATCCTCCTGTCCCACCAAACGAATGGTGCCCTCCAAGCATTAATTACCCCTCATCCAGTAATGCAGTCGCGATTTACAAATATGTCAATTTCTGTGACTCACGATATGTAAATATTTTTATTTAATTCATATGATTTTAATTATACTATCCGTATCGAACTTTGTCCGAAATAATACTGAATATTGCTTCCGTTGACGTATAAACTGCCAGAATTGTTACCATATACAATGCAGTACTGACTAACAATCATAATTTTCAGAAGAAAATATTTGATAACACTACTTGGCAGAAGCTCATCAAACTGATAATAAAAATGAATTAGGCAATCTAGACTTCTGCAGTCAACCTATACAATAGGTATAATCGACGGCAACAGAAAACAACTAGATACACTGATGATCGGCAAAACCATGTGGGTTGAGACATGTTTTGGCGTTGAGATTGGGATAATATTGCAAAGTAGTTCTTGTAGAATACTTTGCCAAGAATCTATCAGTTTTAACTCAATTGTCGTAGGGGACAGTAGTTGTTTTCTGTTAGATACTTGGCGATGATTATACCTATTGTATAGGTTGAATGCAAAAGTCTGGATTGCCTAATCCATTTCTATCAATAACTATAATTTTTGCTTGTCTGTACTTACTGTCGCATGTACCGCAAAAGTGCCGATCGTATGTGAAGAGAAATTTGTGAAACTTGGCAACGTTCAGTGGTCCTCACTTTATACACCTCATACTAATAATTAGGTTATACGGACCTCAGTTTGGTAGGATTCTGCAGACAAATAAACGGACCTCTCAATGATATCACGGAAGTATGGTCCTCACTTGGTTCCGATATACTCGTAAAAATCAAATTTGAAGTGTTCAGTAATTCAAGCGTATATTAGAGAATCTTGGTGTCCCCCACTCTGAACAAGAACAGAAAAGGCTATGACGAGTGTCTAGCACCTTTCCTTCCAGTGGTCCTCGCAACGATGATTCTACGGTGTGTCCTCAGTTTGATAGTTGGCGCTATATATATATATATATATATATATATATATATATATATATATATATATGAACACTGCAATCGCTTACAGGATCCACCACGGCAACAGATTAGAGAGCGCTCCAGAAGGACATTTCGGATGCGAAATGGTATATGCTGAATACTTGTTTCAAGGAGCTATAAATGTTCCAGTGATTGTAAAACAGTCGAAAAAAATCCTTTAGGAACTCACTATACCTTTGTATAGATTGTATGGCATATGTCCGACAGAAAACAACTACTTCTCTGGATAATACCTCGACAGATATTGAATTATATCTGTCAGACATATGTGCAAAGATCCTTACTTTGAAGGAACAACTTTGCAAGAGCTCTCAGAGACAGACAGCAGGACACCGCCTGATTCAAACAAGGAACCAACTGCAGACCGGTTTCGGGATGAAGTCCCTCATCAGTGCAGTCCTGGTTATCACGGTTGTATACACGCGGGGGCCCGGTGCCCGTCATCAAAGTAAAGATCTTTGCACATATGTCTGACAGATATAATTCAATATCTGTCGAGGTATTAGCAAGAGAAGTAGTTGTTTTCTGTCGGACATATGCCATACAATCTATACAAAGGTATAGTGAGTTCCTAAAGGATTGTTTTCGACTGCTTTACAGTCACTGGAACATTTATTGCTCCTTGAAACAAGTATTCAGCATATACCATTTCGCATCCGAAATGTCATTCTGGAGCGCTCTCTAATCTGTTGCCGTGGTGGATCCTGTAAGCGATTGCAGTGTTCATCCCGGCGAACGACTTCCAATTGGTTATGTTACTTTCAGACAATAATGTCAAACTTTTTTTTAAAAAATTTATGAAACTCAAATCTAACATTTTACCCTCATTTCTTGAAATTCTTTTTCACTTTCTGAAAAACTGTTCTGTACGTCTAAAAGCACCATTCATCAGCAGCAAAAATATTTGAATTTGTCTCAATTTGTATACATGGCACTCAAAAATCCAAGGTTAGGTAGCGATTTTCCAGAAATTCTTGAAATGCCCATTATCTCGAAAACGGTGATATTTTCACTGAGGGGAAATTCTGATATTCTGAACAGTCATAACCTGGTTTATCACCAGCTTCAATATTGTACAAGGTTTACCGGACACCCTGTATATGTATATATATATATATATATATATATATATATATATATATATATATATATATATATATATATATATATATATATAGCGCCAACTATCAAACTGAGGACACACCATAAAATCAACGTTGTGGGGACCACTGGAAGGAAAGGTGCTAGACACTCGTCATAGCCTTTTCTGTTCTTGTTCAGAGTGGGGGGCACCAAGATTCTCTAATATACGCTTGAATTACTGAACAGTTCAAATTTGATTTTTACGAGTATATCGGAACCAAGTGAGGACCATACTTCCGTGATATCAATGAGAGGTCCGTTTATTTGTCTGCAGAATCCTACCAAACTGAGGTCCGTATAACCTAATTATTAGCATGAGGTGTATAAAGTGAGGACCACTGAACGTTGCCAAGTTTCACAAATTTCTCTTCACATACGATCGGCACTTTTACGGTACATGTGACAGTACAGACAAGCCAAAATTATAGTTATTGATAGAAATGGATTAGGCAATCCAGACTTCTGCATTCAACCTATACAATAGGTATAATCGTCGGCAAGTATCTAACAGAAAACAACTACTGTCCCCTACGACAATTGAATTAAAACTGATAGGTCCTTGGCAAAGTATTCTACAAGAACTACTTTGCAATGTTATCCCAATCTCAACGCCAAAACATATCTCAACCCACGTGGTTTGGCCGATCATCAGTGTATCTAGTTATTTTCTGTTGCCGTCGATTATACCTATTGTATAGGTTGACTGCAGAAGTCTGGATTGCCTAATTCATTTTTATTATTAGTTTGATGAGCTTCTGCCAAGTAGTGTTATCAAATATTTTCTTCCGAAAATTATGATTGTAAGTCAGTACTGCATTGTATATGGAAACAATTCTGGCGGTTTATTCGTCAACGAAAGCAATATTCAGTATTATTTCAGACAAAGTTCGATACGGAGAGTATCATGAAAATTATATGAATTAAATAAAAATATTGACATATCGTGAGTCGCAGAAATTGACATATTTGTAAATCGCGACTGCATTCCTGGATGAGGGGTAATTAATGCTTGGAGGGCACCATTTGTTTGGTGGGACAGTAGGATTCTTATGTTGTTCGACGAACCCTAGCACTGAACATATGCAAAAAAATGCAAAACATGTCTGCAGATGGTCATTTTAAATCAAATGAGAAAAACAATAATAAATCGTCTTTATATTCTTCGGTACGAAATAGGCGAAGTTTAGTTTAGGTCTCTCTTGCACTTAACCTAAGTAGTACAAATGAGAGATGAAATGTAAGTAGGAAAGTCATTCATGGGGTGGAGCAAAACAAAATAAAAAATAAAACCATTGCAAAGCAGTAGTGCTTAATCAAAACATATAACTTTGAGTAAAAGAGTCTCTTAGTTAGGGTATTTACGAAATTTGGCTTTCAATTTATTTTT
Organism: Chrysolina oricalcia; assembly: GCA_944452925.2. Classification (NCBI taxonomy): domain Eukaryota; kingdom Metazoa; phylum Arthropoda; class Insecta; order Coleoptera; family Chrysomelidae; genus Chrysolina; species Chrysolina oricalcia. The sequence goes on from OX101818.2 coordinate 34,494,889, forward strand.
TCATATCAAGATAATTGAATGTGATTGACAAAAACGGAAATATAGAATTCAATGGCTTGGTAGTTGAAGTATGAGGCATAATATCCACTATTTGATCACAATTAGCACTTGAAATTGTGACCGCTTTGAGGAACGTTGCAGAAATAGATGCCAGATATAATTGAATATCTGTCAGGGAAAGAAAATCTTTTCTGTCAGATATTTTCCACTTTGTCGGAATGTGTGGAAAGAGAGGTAATTCGATTTCGTTTCATCCAATAAAATTCAGTAATTAAAGGCATGGTATGTTTTTGAATTTTGTTACGATGAATCATAAAACGAATACAACGATGTATTTGCAGAATATAAAGAACTGTTGTAATTAGACTGTATCGAGTAATTCATAAAGAAATTTATATTCAGTATCTTTATAGTGTCATTTGTGAAATCTGACAAAGTCAAATCATCCCTCTTTCCAAAAATCTTACTGCAAATATCTGATAGAAAACAATTACTTTCCCAGCCAATACTGCGCGGATTTTTCAATATTTTTTCTATGGAAGTTAGCGAGTTTCTGAGCGACTGAACGATTGTCGTTTCTTTGGACAGAATCTAAAATTTTCAGTGTGTGTTTGGGGGCTGCACTCCTCATATGGAAACTGTCTCAACTAAGTGAAAATTTTGACGTAAAAAATTCTCTCTGTTTGATAATCGAATAAGTGAGGAATATAAGGCAACCCTCTGACAAAAGACAAGTGCTTTACTGGCAAATACAGCGTTGGATGATGAATCATATTGTACTCATATGGTACTCATTCAAATGCACAAAGAGGTGAAAATTTTTGCATTATATGTGTAATGTAGCAAAAATAACAATCCCTAGCTTTTGAATGTGTTACTCACAGAATAACCGACGTAACACATCTGAAGCAGACTTTTTTTCCAGTGTATTCAATAGCAGTTTTAAAATTTTCTCTCTCCCAATGTTATTCATTCCTTTTCAGTGAATTTGAATAAAAGCTTGTCTTTAAATTTTTTTTTTCGTATTTTTAGTCATAAGTAATCAGATACTCCTCGTTCTGTTCATTTCCATAAGAGCTTCAGTATACCAGGGCTTCTTGATACTCAATATTGTGTATTCTAACTCTTCGATCCGATGAGCATCCAATGATCGATTGAATCATGAATCGTTTTGTCAAAATTCACGATCTCTGACTTCAAAAACCTACACATCAACTTTGAATGAAAACGAGCAATGATCACAGAAACTCCGCAATCCTGAAAACTCGAAAACTCCCACATAGTATTTTTGGATCAGATGATAATTGCAAAACTCGTTGGCCAAATTGTAGCTGCCAATTCAAATTCAAAAATTTTCATAATCTCTTTTCTCGAAAACTCCACTCACCAATTTTGATCAGAATGGTGTCATAATTACATAACCCGTTCGTCATCTTGAATTCATAAATAAAAAAAAATCCTAAACTCCGACCCCAAACATCTTTTCATACTAAAATTGAATGAAACTGACCAATAACACCAAGCTTGTCCGCCGTCTTGAATTTATCAATTTGGACCTAAAATTCATAATCTGAAATATCCCCCAAGTGCCGATTATGAATAGAATCCCAAAGCTCGTTCTCCATCTTGATCTCATATTCCGAAATACTCAGTATTCCAATTTTGTATAGAATCAGACCATAAGAACAGAATTCGCAATTCGCCATCTTGAATTCATTAATTTGATATTAAATCCATTAGCTCCGACCAGTTTTTCTAGAAGAAGTTCAATCCCGCATTGTCACAGGAAAGAGGAACACATTCCAAATTTCTATTTGATCGGTCCACTGGAAGCGTGTCAAAATTCACTTTCTATTGGCCCTTCAGCCCTCTGCCATATTGTCTAATGATTTTATAAGGTATTACCTTCAGGGTTTTGGTAGTTGTGAATATAATGATCAATGAACAAGCAAAATTTGCGCATGCACGTGGAACATAACAATAACAATAATTATTGTTTTAATTAAATTATATTATAATTATATAACGATAATCGTATTATAATTATAAATTTCATTATACTTTATTTTCACAAAGACATGCAAAAACACTTATAGATTCAAAGAGCCCTATTTCTCAACAAAATTGAGGGCATATGGTGTCCTTCGGACCAACGCGACATGTATGCCGATCGGTATCCGTCTGATTTTCATTCGATGAAATATCGTTTGGTATCATGCTTGGCATACGCTAAAATATCATCAAAATACGTGATTTCTTCATGCAATCCACAATAATCAACTAGTTTCTGTCAAATTCTATACGTGTTTATGCATGTTTTTGAGAAAAAAAAGTAGTTATTATTATTATCGTTATGTTCCACGGGCAAGCGCTAAGTTTGATAGTTCATTGATCATTATATTTATAACTACCAAAACCCTACATGGCATACGTTGTGAAATCATTATACATTTTGGCAGCGGGCTGACGGACTATAAATTTCACCAGATCGTACAGATGAGTGAATTAACACATAAACAGACAAGCGGACGAGTGTAAAAGCAACAATGGTTTTCCCAGCAAACGGTTTTTATTTTTGCTTATGTTATTCACAAATATCCGTTGCTCGAGGTTTTTCCACGGGAATGTATTATTCTAAACTTACTGATAACGTTCTATATAATGTTGTTGAGGGGTAGCTGTTGAATCACGAATTATTTTGCCCTATAAAACATATTCAACAGACATAGAATAATTCATTTCTGTAAAAAAAACAAACAACGGCTATTTTAACTGTTTCACGAGTTTTCTACTTCAGAGGGTCGTTGAGAGATAGTCTTCGATACACAAATTATTTTACGCCATAGAACGTATTCAGTAGGTGTCGAATAATTCATTTCCGTAAGGGTTGTTGAGGGGTAGTTTTTCGTTCACAAATTATTGCATCCTATAAAACGTATGCAACAGGAGTGGATTCATTAATTTTTTTCAAAAAACCTCGAGTCACGGGTACTTCAACTGATTCTAGATTTTTCTACTTCCGGAGGGTTTTTGAGGGGTAGTTTTTGGTTCACGAATTATTTCACTCCATTGAACGTATTCAGCAGGTGTAGAATTTCTGTAAAAAAAACAAACAACGAGTATTTTAACTGTTTCACGATTTTTCTACTTCGGAGGGTTGTTGAGGGGTAGTTTTCAATACACAAATCATTTTACGCTATAGAACGTATTCAGTAGGTGTCGACTGATTCATTTCCTAAAAAAATCTCTAGCAATTCGTATTTCAACTGTTTCAAAAATTATCTACTTCGGTGGGCTGTTGAGGGGTATTTGTAGGTTCACAAATTATTCCACACCATGAAACATATTCAGCAGGTGCGGAATATTTAATTTTTATCAAAAAACCTCGAGAAACGGGTATTTCAACTGTTTCAAAAATTTTCTACTTCAGATGGTTAATTGTTGAGGGGTAGTTTTTGGTTCACAAATTATATCACCTCATAGTACGTACTGAGCCGGTATATAATAGTTGATTTCCGTCAAAAAAACTTCGAGCAATGGGTATCTCAACTGCTTTAAAAAATTTTTACTGCAGAGGGAAGTTGAAGGGTCGTATATGATTTACAAATCAGTTTTCCTTATAAAACGTATTCAACAGGTGTAGAATAATTTATTTCCATTAAAAAACCTCGAGCAAAGAGAATTTCAACTCTTTCGAAATTTATCAACTTTGGAGGGTTGTTGAGGGGTAGTTTTTGGTTCACAAACTATTTTATTCTATAGACCGTATTCAGCAGGTGAAGAACAATTCATTTCCGTCAAAAAAACTCGAGCAACGGGCACTTCAACTGTTTCAAGATTTTTCTACTTCGGAGTGTTGTTCAGGGGTAGTTTTTGATCCACAAATTTTGACACCCAATAGAATATTCAGCAGGTGAAAAATAATCAGTATCTTTCAAAAATGTCGAGCAACGAATATTTCGAATGTTTCAAAACTTTTCCAGTTCGAAGGGTTGTTGAGGGGTAGTTTTTGGGTTAATCTTCATTTCACCCAGTGCAACATATGCAGTAGCTATAGAATAATTCATTTCTGTCAAAAAAACTCAAGCAACGGGCATTTCAACTATTTCAAGAGTTTTCTACTTCGAAGGGTTGTTGAGGGGTAGTTTTTGATCCACAAATTTGTTACCATGTAGAAAATATTCTGCAGGTGAAAAATAATTTATTTCTGTCAAATAATATCGAGCAACGGGTATTCTGAATGTTTCAAGATTTTTCCACTTTGGAGGGTTGTTCAGGGGTAGTTTATCGTTCACAAATTATTTCATCCTATAAAACGTTAGCGACAGGAGTGGAATAACTAATTTCTTCCAAAAACTGTTTCAAGATTTTTCTACTTTCGGAGGGTTGTTGAGTGGTAGTTTTTGGTTCACAAATTATTCCACTTCATAGAACGTATTCAGCAGGTGTAGACTATTTTACTCTGTCAAAAAACGTCTAGCAACAGGTTTTTCAAGTATTTCAAAAAGTTTCTACTTCGGAGGGTTGTTGCGGGGTACAGAATAACTCATTTCTGCAAAAAAATCTCGAGCAACGAATATTTCAACTATTTCCAGATTTTTCTACATCGGAGGGTTGTTGAGGGGTAGTTTTTTCTTCAGAAAAGATTTCATCCAATAGACCATATTCAGCAGTTGTAGATTAATTAATTTCTGTGAAAAAACCTCTAGCAACGGGCATTTAAACTATTTCACGATATTTTCCATTTCGGAGGGTTGTTGAGGGGTAGTTTTCGATTCACAAATATTTCACCCTATGGAAAGTATTCAGCAGGAAAAGAATAAGTCATTTCTGTCAGAAAAACCTCAAGAAACGGGTATTTCAACAGTTTTAAGTTTTTTCTACTTGGGAAGATTGTTAAGGGGTAGTAATTGGTTCAAAAATAATTCCACTCTATTGACTGTATTCAGCAGATGTGAAAAAAATTATTTTCGTCAAAAAACCTAGAGAATTCGGCATTTCTATTGTTTCAAGATTTTTCTACTTCGGAGGGTTGTTGAGGGGTAGATTTCGTTTAACAGATTATTTAACCCTTTTGAACGAATTGAGCATGTTCAGAATCACTTGCAAAATTAGAGAAAATGAGGTGAAATATAGTGATACCCATTACCTAATAAACATCAATGTGTTCAGCGTAACACGATATGTTGCCACATTTTCGGACCTCACTCAGTGCTGACCATATAATCCCACAAGGAACGGAATACGCACGTACAGAAAATATACATTCTCAGCAGCGCCTTCAAGTGGCAAATCCCCAAACTACAATATACGATTTTTTCTATATTTCTACCAAAGTGAGGACCACATATTTCACGCGATATTTCAACTAACAGTAGTGAATGCACAAAAAGGAATGAAACACTATATCTGTCTCACTTAGAACGATTTTTAGGTTAGTCACTGAACTTGTACAGAGGAGGATCCTCCACACGGAACGGCAGAAACGTTGTGAGGTCCGTATACGGACCTCACTTCGACATGGTCCTCACAACTTCCGTAATTTTTGCACAAGCGGACCTCACTTTATACGTTGGTCAAATATATATATATATAAATATATATATATATATATATATATATATATATATATATATATATATATATATATATATATATATATATATATATATATATATATATATATATATATATATATATATATATATATATATATATATAGCGCCAACTATCAAACTGAGGACACACCGTAAAATCAACGTTGCGAGGACCACTGGAAGGAAAGGTGCTAGACACTCGTCATACCCTTTTCTGTTCTTGTTCAGAGTGGGGGGCACCAAGACTCTCTAATATACGCTTGAATTACTGAACAGTTCAAATTTGATTTTTACGAGTATATCGGAACCAAGTGAGGACCATACTTCCGTGATATCATTGAGAGGTCCGTTTATTTGTCTGCAGAATCCTACCAAACTGAGGTCCGTATAACCTAATTATTAGTATGAGGTTTATAAAGTGAGGACCACTGAACGTTGCCAAGTTTCACAAATTTCTCTTCACATACGATCGGCACTTTAACGGTACATGTGACAGTACAGACAAGCCAAAATTATAATTATTGATAGAAATGGATTAGGCAATCCAGACTTCTGCATTCAACCTATACAATAGGTATAATCGTCGACAAGTATCTAACAGAAAACAACTACTGTCCCCTACGACAATTGAATTAAAACTGATAGATTCTTGGCAAAGTATTCTACAAGAACTACTTTGCAATGTTATCCCAATCTCAACGCCAAAACATGTCTCAACCCACATGGTTTTGCCGATCATCAGTGTATCTAGTTATTTTCTGTTGCCGTCGATTATACCTATTGTATAGGTTGACTGCAGAAGTCTGGATTGCCTAATTAATTTTTATTATTAGTTTGATGAGCTTCTGCCAAGTAGTGTTATCAAATATTTTCTTCCGAAAATTATGATTGTGAGTCAGTACTGCATAGTATATGGAAACAATTCTGGAGGTTTATTCGTCAACGAAAGCAATATTCAGTATTATTTCGGACAAAGTTCGATACGGAGAGTATGATGAAAATTATATGAATTAAATAAAAATATTGACATATCGTGAGTCGCAGAAATTGACATATTTGTAAATCGCGACTGCATTCCTGGATGAGGGGTAATTAATGCTTGGAGGGCACCATTTGTTTGGTGGGACAGTAGGATTCTTATGTTGTTCGACGAACCCTAGCACTGGAAACATGTCTGCAGATGGTCATTTTAAATCAAATGATAAAAACAATAATAAATCGTCTTTATATTCTTCGGTACGAAATAGGCGAAGTTTAGTTTAGGTCTCTCTTACACTTAACCTAAGTAGTACAAATGAGAGATGAAATATAGGTAGGAAAGTCATTCATGGGGTCGAGCAAAATAAAATAAAACCATTGCAAAGCAGTAGTGCTTCATCAAAACATATAACTTTGAGTAAAAGAGTTAGGGTATTTACGAAATTTGGCTATCAATTTCTTTTTTCATATCAAGATAATTGAATGTGATTGACAAAAACGGAAATATAGAATTCAATTGCTAGGTAGTTGAAGTATGAGGCATAATATCCACTATTTGATCACAATTAGCACTTGAAATTGTGACCGCTTTGAGGAACGTTGCAGAAATAGATGCCAGATGTAATTCAATATCTGTCAGGGAAAGAAAATCTTTTCTGCCAGATATTTTCCACTTTGTGGGAATGTGTTGAAAGATAGGTAATTCGATTTCATTTCATCCAATAAAATTCAGTAATTGAAGGCATGGTATGTTTTTGAATTTTGTTAGGATGGATCATAAAACGAATACAACGATGTATTTGCAGAATATAAAGAACTGTTGTAATTAGACTGTATCGAGTAATTCATAAATAAATTTATATTCAGTATCTTTATAGCGTCATTTGTGAAATCTGACAAAGTCAAATCACCCGTCTTTCCAAAAATCTTTCTGAAAATATCTGACAGAAAACAATTACTTTCCCAGCCAATACTGCGCGGATTTTTCAATATTTTTGTGTTCCATAGAAGTTAGCGAGTTTCTGAGCCACTGAACGATTGTCGTTTCTTTAGACAGAATCTAAAATTGTCAGTGTGTGTTTGGGGGCTGCACTCCTCATATGGAAACTGTCTCAACTAAGTGAAAATTTTGACGTAAAAAATTATCTCTGTCTGATAATCGAATAAGTGAGGAATATAAGGCAACCCTCTGACAAAAGACAAGTGCTTAACTGGCAAATACAGCGTTGGATGATGAATCATATGGACTTCCCTTTGATTTACATTATACTAATATCTGCTAGACAATCGAATCAGAATCGATTAAATTAGTCCATCTGAAAGAAAGATTGAGGAATAGATTGAAAGATTCGTAAAAAGATAGGAGAATAGGTGAAACAAAGAATAAATGTATTCGACAAAATATTAAATAAGAAAGAGAAATAACAAGTGACAAACAAATAAAAAAATCTGCATTGTTCACAATGAACGCTTGTCAACAAAGAAATAAGGTGTCCAGCCATACCAGGACGGTGCTCATTGTCTTAATCCTATACGATAGGAATAAACATACCTAACATGACTATTCATTGAATCATAAATAGAAATGAAATATTTTGAAAAAGGCACTGATTCCCTTACTTATCTGAAACACCGCAAAAGGGTTGGTGAACTGTCTTCCTTCTTGAGATGTTTTGATAACCCAATCTCTTCTGAACTATCTTTGGCCGTTTCATCTTTATCAGTTCCATCAACAAGTTCAGTCATCACACCTATTGTTGTCACCTTCGATACTGCCGTCTATTCACCAGGACTCATTCTTTCAAAGAACGGCGAAGAGTTGGAGATCATTGACTACGGAAATGTTCGGCCTACATACTCCAAATGTTTAAGGGGAACCCCAATTCCTAGTTACTTCATCTTGATTCCGAAGATGTTCTCGAAATTTTACAGGTGTTTGTTTCTCTTTGAAACCAGAAGAAAATAGGATAAACAAATGAATATATAATAGTTAGTGGTAAACAGCGGAATAACAAAAAAAACTTTAATTTGTAGACGCTAAAAAGGAAAAAAAATATTCAAAATGTTTTTGGTACTCATTCAAATGCACAAAGAGGTGAAAATCATTGCATTATATGTGTGATGTAGCTGAAATAACAATCTCTAGCTTTTGAATGTGTTACTCACAGAATAACCGACGTAACACATCTGAAGCAGACTTTTTCTTTAGTGTATTCAATAGCAGTTTTAAAATTTTCTCTCTCCCAATGTTATTCATTCCTTTTCAGTGAATTTGAATAAAAGCTTGTCTTTAAATGTTTTTTTTTCGTATTTTTAGTCATAAGTAATCAGATACTCCTCGTTCTGTTCATTTCCATAAGAGCTTCAGTATACAGGGCTTCTTGATACTCAATATTGTGTATTCTAACTCTTCGATCCGATGAGCATCCAATGATCGATTGAATCATGAATCGTTTTGTCAAAATTCACGATCTCTGACTTCAAAAACCTACACATCAACTTTGATAGAAAACGAGCAATGATCACAGAAACTTCGCAATCCTGAAACCTCGAAAACTCCCACATAGTATTTTTGGATCAGACGATAATTGCAAAACTCGTTGGCCAAATTGTAGCTGCCAATTCAAATTAAAAAAATTTCATAATCTCTTTTCTCGAAAACTCCAATCACCAATTTTGATCAGAATGGTGTCATAATCACATAACCCGTTCGTCATCTTGAATTCATAAAAAAAAATCCTAAACTCCGACCCCAAACATCTTTTCATGCTAAAATTGAATGAAACTGACCAATAACACCAAGCTTATCCGCCGTCTTGAATTTATCAATTTGGACCTAAAATTCATAATCTGAAATATCCCCCAAGGGCCGATTATGAATAGAATCTCAAAGCTCGTTCTCCATCTTGATCTCATATTCCGAAATACTCAGTATTCCAATTTTGTATAGAATCAGACCATAAGAACAGAATTCGCAATTCGCCATCTTGAATTCATTAATTTGATATTAAATCCATTATCTCCGACCAGTTTTTCTAAAAGAAGTTCAATCCCGCATTGTCACAGGAAAGAGGAACACATTCCAAATTTTTATTTGATCGGTCCACTGGAAGCGGGTCAAAATTCACTTTCTATTGGCCCGTCAGCCCTCTGCCATATTGTCTAATGATTTTATAAGGTATTCCCTTCAGGGTGTTGGTAGTTGTGAATATAATGATCAATGCACAAGCAAAATTTGCGCATGCACGTGGAACATAACAATAACAATAATTATTGTTTTAATTAAATTATATTATAATTATATAACGATAATCGTATTATAATTATAAATTTCATTATACTTCATTTTCCCAAAGACATGCAAAAACACGTATAGATTCGAAGAGCCCTATTTCTCAACATAATTGTGGGCATATGGTGTCCTTCGGAACAACGCGACATGTATGCCGATCGGTTTCCGTCTGATTTTCATTCGATGAAATATCGTTTGGTATCATGCTTGGCATACGCTAAAATATCATCAAAATACGTGATTTCTCTATGCAATCCACAATAATCAACTAGTTTCTGACAAATTCTATACGGGTTTATGCATGTATTTGAGAAAAAAAAGTAGTTATTATTATTATCGTTATGTTCCACGGGCAAGCGCTAAGTTTGCTAGTTCATTGATCATTATATTTATAACTACCAAAACCCTACATGGCATACGTTATGAAATCATTATACATTTTGGCAGCGGGCTGACGGACTTTGAATTTCACCAGATAGTACAGATGAGTGAATTAACACATAAACAGACAAGCGGACGAGTGTAAAAGCAGCAACGGTTTTCCCAGCAAACGGTTTTTATTTTTACTTATGTTATTCACAAATATCCGTTGCTCGAGGTTTTTCCACGGGAATGTATTATTCTAAACTTGCTGATAACGTTCTTTATAATGTTGTTGAGGGGTAGTTGTTGAATCACGAATTATTTTGCCCTATAAAACATATTCAACAGACATAGAATAATTCATTTCTGTAAAAAAAAACAAACAACGGGTATTTTAACTGTTTCACGATTTTTCTACTTCAGAGGGTTGTTGAGGGATAGTTTTCGATACACAAATTATTTTACGCCATAGAACGTAATCAGTAGCTGTCGAATAATTCATTTCCGTAAGGGTTGTTGAGGAGTAGTTATTCGTTCTCAAATTATTTAATCCTATAAAACGTATGCAACAGGAGTGGATTAATTAATTTTGTTCAAAAAACCTCGAGTCACGGGTACTTCAACTGATTCAAGATTTTTCTACTTCTGGAGGATTTTTGAGGGGTAGTTTTTGGTTCACGAATTATTTCACTCCATTGAACGTATTCAGCAGGTATAGAAAAATTCATTTCTGTAAAAAAAAACAACGGGTATTTTAACTGTTTCACGATTTTTCTACTTCGGAGGGTTGTTGAGGGGTAGTTTTCAATACAAAAATCATTTTACGCTAGAGAACGTATTCAGTAGGTGTCGATTAATTCATTTCATAAAAAAATCTCGAGCAATTGGTATTTCAACTGTTTCAAAAATTTTCTACTTCGGTGGGCTGTTGAGGGGTATTTTTAGGTACACAAATTATTTCACACCATGAAACATATTCAGCGGGTGCGGAATATTTAATTTTTATCAAAAAACCTCGAGAAACGGGTATTTCAACTGTTTCAAAAATTTTCTACTTCAGATGGTTGTTGAGGAGTAGTTTTTGGTTCACAAAATATATCACCTCATAGTACGTACTGAGCCGGTGAACAATAGTAAATTTCCGTCAAAAAAACTTCGAGCAATGGGTATCTCAACTGCTTTAATTTTTTTTACTCAGAGGGTAGTTGAAGGGTCGTATTTGATTTACAAATCAGTTTTCCTTATAAAACGTATTCAACAGGTGTAGAATAATTTATTTCCATCAAAAAACCTCGAGCAACGAGAATTTCAACTTTGGAGGATTGTTGAAGGGTAGTTTTCATTTCACAAATAATTTCACCCTATATAACGTATTCAACAGGTATAGAATAATTAATTTTTGTCAAAAAATCTCGTGCAACAGAAATTTCAACTGTTTCAAGAATTTTCAACTTAGGAGGGTTGTTGAGGGGTAGCTTTTGGTTCACAAACTATTTTATTCTATAGACCATATTCAGCAGGTGAAGAATAATTCATTTCCGTCAAAAAAACTCGAGCAACAGGCACTTCAACTGTTTCAAGATTTTTCTACTTCGGAGTGTTGTTTAGGTGTAGTTTTTGATCCACAAATTTTGACACCCTATAGAACATATTCAGCAGGTGAAAAATAATCAGTATCTTTCAAAAATATCGAGCAAAGGATATTTCGAATGTTTCAAAACTTTTCCAGTTCAAAGGGTTGTTGAGGGGTAGTTTTTGGGTTAATTTTCATTTCACCCTGTGCAACATATGCAGCAGCTATAGAATAATTCATTTCTGTCAAAAAACCTCAAGCAACGGGCATTTCAACTATTTCAAGAGTTTTCTACTTTGAAGGGTTGTTGAGGGGTAGTTTTTGATCCACAAATTTGTTACCATGTAGAAAATATTCTGCAGGTGAAAAATAATTTATTTCTGTCAAATAATATCCAGCAACGGTAATTCTGAATGTTTCAAGATTTTTCCACTTTGGAGGGTTGTTGAGGGGTAGTTTTTCATTCACAAATTATTTCATCCTATAAAACGTATGCGACAGGAGTGGAATAACTAATTTATTCCAAAAAACCTCAAGCCACGGGTACTTCAACTGTTTCAAGATTTTTCTACTTCCGGAGGGTTTTTGAGGGGTAGTTTTTGGTTCATGAATTATTTCACTCCATCGAACGTATTCAGCAGGTGTAGAATAAATCATTTCTCAAAAAAAAAAAAAACAACGGGTATTTTAACTGTTTCACGATTTTTCTACTTCGGAGGGTTGTTGAGGGGTAGTTTTTGGTTTACAAATTATTTCACTTCATAGAATGTATTCAGCAGGTGTAGACTATTTTATCTCTGTCAAAAAAAGTCTAGCAACAGGTTTTTCAAGTATTTCAAAAAGTTTCTACTTCGGAGGGTTGTTGCGGGGTAATTTTTATTTGACATATCATTCTACCCTGTGAAACGTATTCAGTAGGTACAGAATAACTCATTTCTGCAAAAAAATCTCGAGCTACGAGTATTTCAACTATTTCCAGATTTTTCTACATCGGAGGGTTGTTGAGGGGTAGTTTTTGCTTCAGAAATTACTTCATCCAATAGACCATATTCAGCAGTTGTAGATTAATTAATTTCTGTGAAAAAACCTCTAACAACGGGCATTTAAACTATTTCAAGATATTTTCCATTTCGGAGGGTTGTTGAGGGGTAGTTTTCGATTCTCAAATATTTCACCCTGCGGAAAGTATTCAGCAGGAGAAGAATAAGTCATTTCTGTCAGAAAAACCTCGAGCAACAGGTATTTCAACTGTTTTAAGTTTTTTCTACTTCGGAAGATTGTTAAGGGGTAGTTTTTGGTTCAAAAATTATTCCACTCTATTGAATGTATTCAGCAGATGTGAAAAAAATTTGTTTTGTCAAAAAACCTAGAGAATTCGGCATTTCTATTGTTTCAAGATTTTTCTACTTCGGAGGGTTGTTGAGGGGTAGTTTTCGATTCACAGATTATTTAACCCTGTTGAACGAATTCAGCAGGTTCAGAATCACTCATTTACATCCTCAAAAAACAGGGCAATTTGAATTAAAACTTGCAAAAGTAAAGAAAATGAGGTGAAATATAGTGATACCCATTACCTAATAAACATCAATGTGTTCAGCGTAACACGATATGTTGCCACATTTTCGGACCTCACTCAGTGCTGACCATATAATCCCACAAGGAACGGAATACGCACGTACAGAAAATATACATTCTCAGCAGCGCCTTCAAGTGACAAATCCCCAAACTACAATATACGATTTTTTCTATATTTCTACCAAAGTGAGGACCACATATTTCACGCGATATTTCAACTAACAGTAGTGAATGCACAAAAAGGAACGAAACACTATATCTGTCTCACTTAGAACGATTTTTAGGTTAGTCACTGAACTTGTACAGAGGAGGATCCTCCACACGGAACGGCAGAAACGTTGTGAGGTCCGTATACATGGTCCTCACAGCCTCCGTAATTTTTGTACAAGCGGACCTCACTTTATACGTTGGTCAATATATATATATATATATATATATATATATATATATATATATATATATATATATATGTATATATATATATATCCATATATATATATATATATATAGATATATATACAGGGTGTTAATTAAGTACGTTGACAAACTTCGGGAGGTGATTCTTTGAAGGTTTTCAGGACGAAAAGTTCATATAAACATATGTCCCAAACGGCTTGGTTTTCGAGATACAGGGCGATAAAAATACATTTTTTTCAAGATTTTTTAGAGTTAACTTCGACATTTTCGACAATAATCAGTTCAAATTAGGCAAGTACAATCCATTCAATAGGGCGCACGATACAAAATAATGCATTTCTTAAATAATTCACAGGGTCCTCCTTTTTTCAGAGTCAAGCTTTGTTCAACCCTTCAGAATTTTTTTTCCGCCGCCACTGACATATTATGAGAAAGGAATAATCAATGTTGTTTCATTTAACATCTTTTTGATTTCCTGCATTTTTTCATTTACTTGTACGGTTCAGGGGCTATAATGAAAATATTAATTTGAACATTTTCCAGTGTGGCATAACATTAGAAAATTTGAAAATTAAACATTTTAAATTATTGTAAATTGATGGAAATATTTTTTCAGAATTATAAAAATCTACGATGAATAAAAATTATACAATAAAAAATATAAAGACAAGCTTTTATACAAATGCACTGAAAATGAAAAAATAATTTGTTTAATTTTTTGTAGGTTATTCTGTGAGTATCAAAATCTTTCTGTACAAGATTACCTAGATCAAACAATGAAATGAATAATTTTTTCCTTTTCAGTGTATTGTATAAAAACTTTAAAATGTTTTCTTTTAATAATTTCCATTTTTAACATTTTAGTTTATTTTTTATGTGAAACTGAAAATCTCCAACCCAAAAACCATCACATACCAATTTTGAACAGAATCGGATCATAATCACAAAACTCGTCCGCCATATTGGAGCCGCCATTTTGTTTTTTAACAAACATTTTTTTAATGCATTGTCACCAGAATTACGGAAACCTGCCAAATTTCAAATTAATCGGAGTATTAGAAGTGGGTCAAATTCAACTTTTATTAAATTGTTTGTTAGTTAGTTACAAGTGAAGCTAAATAAAAGCTTGTTATTGTAAAGATGTGATTTCTTTTTGTGATATCTAACAGAAAACTACTATTTCCCCGTCACTGCAGTACGCTGGATATTAAACTAGATCTGACAGATATTGGGAAAACCTTAACTTTCAACCTGAAGATTCTGATGGTAAAAATGTGCATTTTCATTGAGATATTTGATTAAAAATGTTTTTACCCATCAGTCTTGATAGAGAACTCATACAAATTTTTTGTTATTTTAAAAAAAGATATTTTTAATTTTCAATTGAACGTTTCCTTTTCAACATAAAAAACTTCCGAAAGGTAATCCTGTAATGGAAGATAGTTAATAGGGTTTATCTAATAGTCGCAGATCATTACACATTTGATTTTCATTTATGAATCTCTGGTCATAACTCCGAAAAACTAAATCAAACAAATTTTTGTTTCCGTACGGAGTACATTATTTTATCAGAAATTTCGGTTTGTTTTTTCTTCTGCAGTAACGCAGAAATTTTGTAATCAATTTCAATTCATAAAAATAGCAAAGTGGGCTTTGATATTAATTCATTTATTTAAATATCAACAACTTGACAGTTATCGAAAGTTGAGAAACTGTTGCATTGTAAATTCTTCATTAGTGCAAGCTATAAAGCAGATTCATTCAATATTCCTTTGGATAAAATGGTTGAATATACAAATTCAGAAATGGCAGACATGCACCTAATGTATGGAATGGCTTACGGTAACGCTCGTGCCGCCAGACGAATGTATCTAGAAAGATTTCCACAACGTCATATTCCCAGCACACAAATGTTCATCAATATTCACTCCCGTCTTCGTGAAACGGGTACTTTCAAGAGGTCTGCTATTCTCATAGGAAGACCCAGGAGAGTTAGAACAGTTCAGATAGAAGAAGCTGTACTTAACGAAATTCAGCAGCATCCAGACACCAGTACAAGACAAATTGCGGCACAGTTTAACGTAACCCATGTATTGGTATGGCAAATTTTAAAAGAGCAACAAATTTATCCCTATCACATACAGCGTGTTCAAGCTCTTCTGCCAAGGGATTTTCCAAAGAGATTAACTTTTTGCACTTGGATTCGAAATAAATTGTTGGAAAATCCATGGTTTTTATCTCAAGTGTTATTCACCGATGAGGCATGCTTTTCCCGTAAAGCCATCATTAATTTTCACAACAATCATATGTGGGCTGATGAAAACCCACACGCCGTGATTGAAAACCATTTTCAAGACACGTTTTCTGTGAATGTTTGGGTTGGAATTGTAGGGAATTTCCTTATCGGGCCACATTTTCTGCCTCATAGACTCAATGGTGACCATTATCGACATTTTCTTGAATTCATCTTACCTGGACTCCTAGAAGAGATCCCACTGAGGGAAAGAATTGGAATTTGGTTTATGCATGCTCCAGTACACTTCAGATTGGTTGCACGCCAATATTTAGAAGAGAATTATTCTGATCGCTGGATTGGGCGTGGTGGGCCACAACTTTGGCCACCAAGGTCACCCGATATGAATCCACTTGATTTTTTTCTCTGGGGGCACCTTAAATCATCAGTGTACCGAACTCCAGTTCAAAGTGAAGAAGACCTGAGGAATCGCATACAGGAGTCATGTGGAATTATAAGAAACACTCCTGGTATTTTTGAGCGTGTCCGCCAGTCTATGGTTAGGCGCATAAACGCATGCATTGAAGTTGGCGGTGGCCATTTCCAGCAGCTGCTCTGACATATCAATTTCAATAATGGTCCTTTTCTGAACTTAATTTTATTCCTAGGGAATTTATGTTACTTTGCTCTAGTATTTGATAATAAAGTTATTCACTATTGAAAATGTCCAAAATTATTTTGCCATAATTAACTTTGTGCAATACATATTCAACCTGAGTTATGGTAAAAAATGTATGGGAAATCCATAACATTACATTTTCTCTACACGAGCAGAAAATAGCTATTTGTGTAATGAGAACAAAATGACGTATTGCGTCACGCGCTAATCTTTGGAGAGTGGCAATGACACTTCGAGAAATGAATTATTTTATATCATGCGCACTATTGAAAATTTCGAAGTAAACTCCAAAAACTCCTAAACAATGTATTTTGATCACCCTGTACTTCGAAAACCAAGCCGCTTGGGACATGTTTATATGAACTTTTCATCTTGAAACCTTTCAAAGAATCACCCTTCAAGTTTGTTAGATTATTTGCTTCTCAAATTTCTTTATGTTATGCGTTACTGGAAAATGTTTGCGTTAATATTTTCATTGTAACTCCTGAACCGTACAAGTAAATGAAAAACATCAAGAGAGCAAAAAGATGTTAAATGAAACAACATTCATTATTCCTTTCTCATAATATGTCAGTGGCGGCGGAAAAAAAATTCTGAAGGGTTGAACAAAGCTTGACTCTGAAAAAAGGAGGACCCTGTGAATTATTTGAGAAATGCATTATTTTGTATCGTGCGTACTATTGAATGGATTGTACTTGCCTAATTTGAACTGATTATTGTAGAAAATGTCGAAGTTAACTCTGAAAAATCTTGAAAAAAATGTATTTTTATCACCCTGTATCTCGAAAACTAAGCCGTTTGGGACATATGTTTAAATGAACATTTCGTCCTGAAAACCTTCAAAGAATCACCTCCCGAAGTTTGTCAACGAACTTGATTAACACCCTGTATATACAGGGTGTCCGGTAAACCTTGTACAATATTGAAACTGGTGATAGACCAGGTCATGACTGTTCAGAATATCAAAATTTCACCTTAGTAAAAATCTCACCGTTTTCGAGATAATGAGCATTTTTTGAATTTCTGGAAAAACGCTACCTAACCTTGGATCTTTGAGTGCCATGTATACAAATTGAGACGAATTCAAATATCTTTGCTGCTGAAGATTACTGATGAGTGATACAAAATAGTTTTCTAGAAAACGATACAATTTTTCAAGAAATGAGGGTAAAATAACAGATTTGAGTTTCACCAATTTTTTTAACAACAGTTTGACATTTTTGTTTGGAAAGAACATGACCAAGTGGAAGTGGACATTCATTACAAAAGAATGCCCATTTTGTCCAGACTATACTATGGTATAAAACATACGATAATTATTTTTGGAAGGAGTAGAATTTCGATTGTATCAGAGTGTGATGTTATTCTGAGCTAAAATCAACTCCATTAGACTTTGTCAGTAATGTATCTTATTTTTATACTATCAAGATGAAATGATTAAATAATTATGAGTAATAACGAATCAACTGCTTAGAACCATTCAATGAGATGTAAAGTAGTAAATACTAATTCAACATTTTTTTGAATCAACATACACCACAAACCACAATAACGATTATTCAACATCGCACTGAATAATAATACAAAAATGTTATGTTCCATTGACTCGTACGCAGAGACATCTTTTCAAAAACGTTATAGATAGCCCCCAAATCAGCGATTCTCTGAGCGGCATTGTGCAATTGGATATCGTTCTGCATAAAGCGCTGCTGCAGCAGTAGCACTACCTCCACATTCACCATAAATGTAGTGCATATGCGCATATTCTCGGGGACAACGTGTGTACGGAATGGCAAATAAATAAATACCACTGAATGAAACAAGCAGAATAATTTCAAAAAACTACGACAGAAGTCACAAGTTGTTCAAACAAAATGTGACAGCCACCTACTAGATTTTTTCAATTCTATTTACAGAAGATCCGTTCATGCACAATGCTGTATTTTATTATTTCATTAGAAAACTATTGCTTCTACGGGAACAACACCGGAGTTAGAAAAGTTTTTAATTTTCGACAAGGATTCACCTCCTAAAAAATTTTGCACATATTTGGTTACACCCTGTTTATCTGTCGATCTCTGAAACTTCGTTGGAATCTGGATGTTGGACAATTGCGACATTTATCACAAGAATTCGTAATAATCGGTGCCATGTCGGATAATCGACATTTTATTTCGATAATTTGATTAGGCTCAATTACATAAAAAGTGAATTTTATTGACATACTATTCAATGCTACCAAGCAGTCTATTCTTTATTCTTAATAATCGTTTCCACATTTTATCTTGATAAAATCGAAATAAAATAATATTTGGGCGTAAGTATAACAGTTGATGGAAGCCTAGAATAAAACCACGCCTAATTCAATGGAACTCACTTCCTCCAAAAATAATTATAATTTATTTTATACCATGGTGGAGTCTGGACAAAATGAGCATTCTTTTGAAATTAATGTCCACTTCCAATTGGTTATGTTACTTTCAGACAATAATGTCAAAAATTTTTTTAAAAAATTTATGAAACTCAAATCTAACATTTTACCCTCATTTCTTGAAATTCTTTTTCACTTTCTGAAAAACTGTTCTGTACGTCTAAAAGCACCATTCATCAGAAGCAAAAATATTTGAATTTGTCTCAATTTGTATACATGGCACTCAAAAATCCAAGGTTAGGTAGCGATTTTCCAGAAATTCTTAAAATGCCCATTATCTCGAAAACGGTGATATTTTCACTGAGGTGAAATTCTGATATTCTGAACAGTCATAACCTGGTTTATCACCAGCTTCAATATTGTACAAGGTTTACCGGACACCCTGTATATATATATATATATATATATATATATATATATATATATATATATATATATATATATATATATATATATACAGGGTGTCCGGTAAACCTTGTACAATATTGAAGCTGGTGATAACCAATTACAGACATACACGAAATCAGAAAAAAACTTGACTCAGAGCAAGAGAATTTTATCCCTATGATAGGACTGGTAGACATGAGAAACACAGATATATTTATATATGCAATAAATAAAATTTAGAATTGAAAGTATTCATTCAAAGAGTACAGACATATTTCAACCAAATATTCTTTCAGTTGTTTTTTAAAGGTATTCTCATGTTTCTACATTTTGATAGAGATATTGAAAATATTTGGACCAATTTTAGATAGTGCTTTATATCAAACTTTGCTTTTTGATAGTTGTAAACGTAAATCATCCTTGCGACGGGTGTTGCATACATGGAAGTCAGTATTTCTAAGAAACTAGTCCCTGTTTTTGAACACAAAGACACAAATTTCAAATATGTACAGACCTGTACAGGACAGAACATCAAGTCAAGAATATTTCATGGCATCAAAAGTCTCTCTTTACACCAGCAATACATCTTATGTTTTTTTTTTCTGGAAAATGAAGACATTATTCGATAGTGTAGAGTCACCCTACAGGCAAATACCATACCTCAGTCGACTTTCTACTTGTGCATAGTAGACATTTAACAATTGTTGTTGTGTCAGCACAAGTTTGAGATTGCTGAACATGAAGTGAATTGATGAAAGTTTGGAAATCAGGAACTTGCGATGTTCTTTCCAATCTAAATGTGAGTCAACGAATATTCCTAAGAACTTACAACTGTTGTGTATTGACAAGGGTTTATTATTTGAAACTATATCAACATCTGCAAGTTCTCTTTGATGGGAGTGAAATTTTATTAGGTTTGTTTTGTCTGCATTAAAATAAAGAGACACTAAGGTAAACACGATTAAATTTCCACAAATTTATTGTCTTCGCGACATGTTTCGATACACTGTATCTTTTTCAAGCGAATGTAATACATTCGCTTGAAAAAGATACAGTGTATCGAAACATGTCGCGAAGACAATAAATTTATGGAAATTTAATCGTGTTTACCTTAGTGTCATATACTATGAATTTCCATCAAGTAAAGGCCACGTCAATCCAAAAAAAAAAAAAATAAAGAGACATTTGGTTGAACCAGGAAACCAATTGAGATAGAGTAGTTTCACAGGATTCTACTGCTTCGCTTCTTTATAAAAAAAGAAGTATAATGTTAATAATTAAAAACCATCAGAAAGCAAATGAAAACATAGCAGTCACCGACTAACTCAATTCGGGTGCCATGGGTTCTTTCTAAAATTTATACCGCGCCAGTGAGTTGATGAAGCCAGCCCAAAACACAGACTGCTCCAGATCTCTAAGGAGATTTCTAAATGGAATTTATAATATTAAATAATACAAGCACTGGTGGTATGTAGTATGACGACTACCATGTTTGAGTATTGGGGTTAGGGTTGGAATGAAATGCCAAACGCTCAGTTCACAAACCTCTAATAATCCGTATGACGGATACAGAAAAATCTTTCAAATAATTGAGTAACTGGTACGGTATTGGTTCGATGCCTTCCAAGCTCCCGTTGTGATCACAAAGGGCTGACAAGTGAGAAGGTGACCACCTGGAAAGTACTAGTTAATTGGGACTCAATGTCCAATGTAGAGAACAACAAATATCTATAGATATAGATTATCGAAAATTATTAGGTTTGTAAACCACAAAATTAATTGTACAAATATCCTCCATTTTGATAGTGGGCCACAATAATCAATTATAATATATAATTGAATATATCCCAAGTAAACCTTTAAATAATATGGAAAACTAGTAACCAAAATGAATAAATTTGCACACTGATGATGTGCAACAAATACCAATCAAAACCAATGATAATTATACACAATAGTAGTGAAATATTTATAGTGAAATTTCTCACTGAAGAACACTATTAAAAACAAATATATGACAAACTTTTTAACTGAATAAATGTCGACACTGATGGTGTGTAACAAATAATATCCAATATTGATATTTATGATAGGGTAAATAACTTCATGAAGTACCCTTGTAACACAATGAATGATAAAATCCAATAGAAATCTGGATTAAATAATAAACAAAATAAAAAATCAGTAATAAGTGAATCTAGGCCAAGAAGATGTTACGTAAATTTGGAAAATAATATACTGTGCTCTATCCGTGTGCTTCCCCACTGCTGTCCAAACCCAATACAATAAAATGAGTGAATAAATTATGATGTAGAAAATAATTTATGCCAAGAGAGGTTCCGTAAATTTTGAATAATATATATATATATATATATATATATATATATATATATATATATATATATATATATATATACCGTGAGGTATTAATTCTTGAGTGGATTCGTTTTGATTTCGAGAGCTCCATAAATCCTTTCTGATGAGTGCGTTAGCACGAAACAGCTGTCAAAGGTTAGAACTCTCGGAATTAAAACGAAATATACTCTATTTTCACTTAGATTCTGCTTGCGTTCCTCATAACGTATTAGAAACTTGATTGAACCTTGGGTTGGTCAGAACAACGAATTGTTGGCTGCCTGTCAATTTGTGGACAAACCTCTACTTTTGGATTCCTTGGTTCGTGTCAAATTAAGTTTCAACTAGTGACTGTAGATGTCATTGAATAACTTCCTGTTATATATATATATATATATATATATATATATATATATATATATATATATATATTAAAAGTTGAACTGTAAGATGGCTATAGTTACACCAGTCAGTACTCCTTCAGCAAAGTGACTTAGGGTACCTGTGGTCTTGGTACAACTGGAAAGTCCAACACTTTCGCCCTCTCAGCAGCTACTAACAACGTACAGATCCCTTCGTTCTCTTGTCAACAACCTAGGGATGGGTAAGTCGAAGACTCCAGTCTTTCGGTTCGTTCACCACTGCGGACTACTTGTGAACGGTCCCTCCTGTCCCTCCAAAACTTTCAGTGTCCTGAGGTGGAAAAAAAGACTGCTTGACAAGTATAAATGGCAGAATACAGGTAGCTTGGTTCAACTTGAAAAATCCAACACCCTCGCCTGCTCAGACTACTGATGGATGGTCCCTCTTGTCCCTCCAAGACTCCCAATGTCCTGAGGTGGATGGAACAGGTTGTTATACCCGTACAGAAGGTACTAATACGGGAAACTTGGTTCAACTGGAAGGTCCACCAACTTCACCTGCTCAGAATACCGATAGCTGGTTCCTCTTGTCCCTCCAAGACTAGCAATGTCCTGAGGTGGATGGAATGGACTGTTAGATCGATAATACAGGGCCAGCCAAGAGCTTGGTACAACTTGAAGATCCAACACTTTCGTCTTCGTGGGTGGATTCTAACTAATCGTGGTATTACGGTTTACCAGGTGGAATGGAAGTATCACTCCAAAGAAAACAATGAAAGACAGCAACAAAATTCTAATTACTTGGACTCGTGGCTTCCAAAATGGCGGTGTGCGACATTAACGATAAATCCCCATTACAGGTACTCTCGGTGATATATCAAATACCAAAATGACTATACAAGTCCACAAATATCACCGGAGATTATTAGACATGTAAAATCAATAAAATCCACGATAACGTGATAAAATACTCAAAATTGATTACATGCGTCTGGTCACACAACTGCTTCAACAACGTAGCACACGGAAGAGGAAGTTCGATCCCCAGGTTCTCTCCAAGAAGCCAAAACGACGCTATTTTCCAAAAAAAAATATTTCGTTTTCCAGATAGTCAAAAGTCAAAAACATGAAAAGTATGTTCGTCTGTCTTAAATTCACAGAGACTGTCAAATGTGATCCGTTCGTGCAGAACGGATTTTCAACAAATATTATTGGCAACGAATATTTAACAACATAGTTATGTAATGGTTAGTAAAAGTCAGAAGATATAGTAGGATCATAATCAAATCAACTATAAGTTACCCTCCGTGCGAATAATGTTTTGCAACCAACAAACCAATGAATGACGTCTCTGAAGCGCAAGAGAAATCATCTCAACTAAACGCCCACTTCACGAACAAAATCTCAAGTATTGAACGATTGAACTGAACTACTGACTGAAACAACTCGCTGAAATGTTCAATCAAACTACTGTCAGAAAATGATAACCTCACAAATCTCGTAGCAAATAATTACATTTTGAACGTTATTTCAAGATGAAAACATTATAAAGTGACGAAAAGATTTCAATTAAACAATAATAAAATGAAAACCAATATGATGAAATGATTAAAATGGAAAATGCCCAGAACACATACACAATCGAAGATACCAATAACAATAAACAGAAAGAGATTCAGTGGTCAAATTTATAACGTACTATAGGCGAATGTTCATCAAAATAAAATGTAGATTCGATAGCAAGGTTTCAGGATCTTACGCAATTTATGGTAAGAGAATAGTCTCATCTGCAAACTGATGTTAAAATTTGATTTTGAACCGTAACAATCCCCCCTCTTCTTCCGGAGGAAGTACAGTTCCATGAACTTTGCTGACGATAAACATCGTCCATAGATATAGATATACTAATATCTATGGACGATGATCTCGTGGTCTACACAATAGAAGGCCCGACTAAGATCACAGAAAATGCCCATTAGAATCTCTCCTTGGTCTGTACAGTTTATCAGATTGTTATAGAATTCATAGATTGCACTCGTTGTAGATTTACCACGTCGAAAACCATGTTGGCTGTTGGTCAAAATATTACGTTCATTAAGAAAATTCATCAGCTTATCCAAATAACAAATTCAATTCAAACACTTTCGAGAGGCTACTAGAGATCGTTATTGGTCTATAATTCTCCAAGTGGTCCGGACAATTTTTTTTATAAATTGGAATAACTCTTCCTTTTTTGAGGGTGGTCGGAAATTTCCCCGTATCGAAAGAAAGATTCAATAAGAATGTCGAATGCTCAATTATAATATTCATGACTTTTTTCAATACAAACGTGGGTATTTCATCTGGACCTGCAGAAGTTTGATTTTTGAGTGTATCACTCAATAAAACAAACAGTTCGTTTGACGAGAATGGTCTGAGAAGTAAAGAAGGTGTAAGAATTTCTTGCGTTTTATTCATTATAGTATTTGACTGGATTATCTTTTCTCTAAGTTGTAGTGGGGCATTTTAAAAAAAATCTATGAACAGACCCCATACAATTTCTGGATCGTCCATTTTTGCATAGTTATGAAGCAAGCTGATATTTTTGTGTCCTTTTCTATTTCTGTTGTTCATTTCAGATATTACTTTCCAGGCAGTTTTACCAGGATCATCAGAGTTCCGTATTGTATTTTGATAATATTCTTTCTTCTTTGATTTCAAAAGCAGAGATTGTCGTTTTTTCGATTCTCTATAAAAATTAGTCAGCACCGGGTATTTGTTTTTCAATGGAAAAAGATCTTTCAAGTTACAGCTCGGAATTCTGACATCCTTGTCTACCCATTTTTTAATGTTCGATCTACTACACACCCGTCGTAATGGATAACTCGAGTCAAAATAGTAGAAGAATGTTTGCATAAAAAAATCAAAAGCAAAATCGATATTATTCATTTCAAAAAGTTCACTCCACTTTTCATTCCTGAGCGCAGTTTCGAAGTTCTTGTGAGACCCATCATTATAGATTCTTGAATCGAACGAAATGGGGGAATCTTGCGTGCTTTGAGTAGCTTCATAGAAAATATATTTGTGTCAGATTGTTATGTTATTGTTATGTAAAGCAGCAACAATTCCATCGTTATGAAAGTTAATGAAAATATTATCTATATGGTTGAAAGGCTGGTATTTTGAACCCGAGAGGGCCTATTAACTTCATGGGAAAGGTTGAAACATGACAACACATTGTTCAGTTTTACAAACAAAATCTTTTGAGTTGCTATAGATAGGCTATAGGTCTCTCAGACAGATTTTTCCACGTGAGGGTTGATAAAGTTTTATCTGACACTCCACCTAAAAATGCTGGTGTTCTGCAGGGATCCATTTTAGCAACAAGTGTTGCTCCTCCACATCAATGTGCATAGCTTTGCGGATGATAGTACCTTTCATACCGCGTTCTCTCCGAAAGTTCCGGTATCAGGCCACGAAACTAGAAGAGGAAGGAACGAGAACGATTCAAATATGGATCTAGCAAAAATTCTAGAATAGAGTTCCATCAACTAGAATTCAATGCGAATCAACGCATGTCCTTTCTTTAAAAAGGCTGATCTCACAGTGGCCAACGTAATTATGCCAGGAGTCTCTATACCAATGAAATACACCATTACATTGCCAAAAGTGCTTCTAAAAAACTTGGTTTTCTGTTTCGTGACAGCAGCTATTTCACTTCTTGTCAGTTGATTGTGATTTAAAAGGCACAGATCCGAACGGCACTGGAATACTGTTCCCATATATGGAGTGCAGCACCTAAACACACACTTAAACTTTTAGAGTATGTTCAAGAAAGTGTCATTTGTCTCGTCGGTGATGCTGAGGTCACAAGCTAACTCACTTCTCTGGAACACCGCAGATTGATTAGCAGACTGTTTCTGTTCTACAGATATGTTCATGGACGATGCTCTTCTGAAAAATCTTCAATTGGTCCACCGTCAGCGGCCCCATCGAGACTGACCCGTCGAGGTCCGTCTTCACATCCCTTTGTCGTCACTTTGGAGACATGCTGAACATCTCTTTCCCAGGGAACGATCTTTCCACGACAAAGCTTTGGAACTCACTGCCTCGGGAAGTGTTCCCTGAGGCATACAGCCTTCAAAAATTGAAGACGAAGTCCAATTCCCACCTTCTTTCCCTCGGTTCGCCTCGGCTTTGAATATTACACAATTTTCCTCGTCGTGGGAACCAAAACATAAAAAAAAAACATTGATTTTGTTATGGGCACTTGAACAATTCTCCCTCTCTGTGATCTTTATCTTGGAAAAGAAAAAGGTGAGTGAAACTCCGTATCAAAATCACGGTATACTAATAATTATTTTCGAAATGAAAACCGAGTCTCGATTATTTTCTAATTTTAATTCAATATCTGAGATATTTGGGGTGAATACTGCAAAAGTTACTTACTGATGATACTTCTAATTTTCTGACGTAAAATATTTTATTCATACCTACTCAACTATTAAACGATTAGTTGAGGTTTCCATTGTTCTTAATATGCTTGAAATAAGAAACAAATTGATCAAGGAAAAGTATCTCATTACAGACGATATAATTATACAAGTATGTTATTATCTGAGGGATATGGTACATCCAATAATTATTTTCAATTCGCTGTAAAAATACGGTTTATCATTCGCGAAGGTTAAATAAATATTAGTTTAATATGGTGGATTGAAAACAATATCCATCTAGCAAAAAATCAATAGCCTTTTCTATCCAATAATATTTTTCTCGGAATTGATTAATACACACTTTCACACCATTTTCGATTAACTGATCATTGAATAGCACCAAAACTGACAGTTCTTTGCAAGTTTTCAACATCTCTTATAATTTGGGGGTATTTCCGTCTAACTAAAAAATTGCAAGACTACAAAAAGTCTACCCAAAAAAAAGGAAGAACCATCCTAGCAACTACAAACATATCTGTTATCTCGTAGGTCGTGGAAAAGCCATCAAAATCTAGCTCATGAAATATCTTGAATGCTCAGGAATTATGAATAATCGACAATCAACATCATCTGGTGACCTTCTTGCTTATGTGTCACATATGAAAAATCCAATACAAATGCTACAGGATACGCAAAGTTCACCATCTTGATGGAAGGAATTATGGACGAAGAGTACGATGAGCAAAGTGGATCAAGATTCACCAACAATGGCTTGTTTAACGGAAACATCTATTATCGGTGGAATAATACAAATGAACATTGAACATTAACATAGATAAACAAATTGTTTGAAAAGGATCGGAATGAATGTTTGGTTGGTATTATTTTAGGAACAAACACACTAGGTAATTTCTTTTACGATGAACATTTGATAAAATGTATCTACATTTCTTATCAAATGAGTTTGATAGTTAATTTTTATAAATTGCCACTGAACTTCTGACGTGAAATAAGTTATTGTCATTAAAATGGCGCACCTCCTCAGAACTCTAGACATAATCAGGGAATATTCAGATGAAATATAATCTGGTAAATAGAATGGAAACAATGGACCGATGTCCGAGCCTGCACGATCTGCGGACGCTACCTATGGATTTTTTTGTCTAGGGATACCTGAAAGATTACGATATTTCGAACAAAAACTTAGTGATGCGTGTAAAGGCATCACACCCATCATGCTGAAAAATTTCCATAAAAATTGTGTGCGCAGCCAACTTGTTCATTCAACAAAGAAGTCGTCAATTCGTGCATTACATGCAATTTGGTTACTTATTTGTTTTATTTTACATGCTCAATTTACTATCAAATGAACACTTTTTCTGCTTTTTTTATTGTTTCTCTCTGAAAGTACAAAAATTATTCACGAATTTTGATTGTGCAAATACGATTTTCACTTATAATCTCCCAAGTGATTGTATTATTTCCGGAAATTTTTTGAGTACATGAATTTCCTGTAATTAATTCAAGCACGCGGTGGATCCGGTAAGAGAAAATTTCACACCAAAATATATTGAATTAATGCTTATTTCATCTGACTTGGAGATTATTCTAAGAAAAAACAAATTATAACATCAGTCGGCATTGCATAGTTTTTGTTGACACAATGACAGATAAGCATTCGTATTGTGGCGGTCAACGAGTTCTCATAGGATAGAGAAAGAAAGAAGTAGACAAACCAAAGTGGCACCAAAATAATGCAAATTTTGCCTACGCAAATAACGCAATCGATTGTTAAGACAGTCGGGTTGTTTCGCTTGCAACCAAAAGATCCTTAATTAGTGTCCGTTTTTCAATAGTGGCGATTCGTTCGTTATGCTGTACTCGAATAAATATCTGTGCGGAAGCATGGGGTGGGTGTGAAACGGTTAAAACTTAGCAGAAACATTTTAAAGTTACCTGTTCTGAGGAGAATTTGGTATTAATGAAATTTGTATGCAGATATTGTGAAAAAATTGTAGTATTTGCAAAATAAATTTTTGGATTATCTCCCCAAAGTAACCACCACTGGTGCTGTCATAAGCTAGTGGGCTGGTAACCCCTAGTTGTGTAGGAAAACTGTCAACTGTTTTCATTATTATAGACCCACACAAAGCTTTCACGTTTAAAATAGGTTTGCTTCATCTAGTGTACAAATCGATGGTGGCGGTGTGTGTAAAATAGGGCTCTTGAATTGATTGTTTGGATGGAAGACTTCGCCTCTTCTCACTTTTTCTACGTGTCTTATTGGTTTTGTCTACTACTCTATACAAATATGAAGAAGAATTCTACAAGTTCTGAATTTATGGAATTCAAATCTTTACAAATCATACCCTTGCAAATATTCGCAACTTTTTTTAGATTCGACTCATACACAAAAATTGGAGTGAATGATGAATCACAACATATCATTTTTCAGCACAATAATTCATTATTCACCGCAATTTTTCCGCAAATTACGAAATATTATCTCCTTTCATATGAAAAATTAAATTCCATATGAACATAAAAGCAAAATGTCAACTTTTACATGTCAAATATTTGACAGAAAAATTTCCACTTATTACTTTGGCCCAGGGTACCCTAGAGAATAAAAATTCCCGGATTTTTTTTGGGTTGCCTTGACAACTAAACAAAAACCAATTTTCTGACTGGATAAAAAAGTGAGGTATGAAATTTTCCGGAATTTTTTTAGAGCTCATGAATATTTTGAAATTTCCCGAGTCGCAGACGAGTTCATGAGCTAGAAGAAATTTCCGGATAATAATGTGACTTCGCGTGGTATTCGGAAAAAAAATTTCACACCCAATTGTGGTGAAAAATTAAATATTTTAAAAATTTATTTTTCGCTTCGCAACAATGCAAATTATATTCTTCATCATGTCACCAGCGAAACATGAAATGTGTGGTCGACTTGATTGTTGAGTTGCCATGGTAACTAAGTGAGACACTAACCTCTGAATTATTATTTCACTTTTGAAGCTGTCAAGTGGCACAACGTAAAAAAAATGTTTCGCTTCGGTCAAGAAAGTAAAGAAACTATCAGCCAGGAGATTGAGCAGTTGACACCCGCAATACCAGGAAATCGAAGTCAAGCGTATGGAAGCAGTTTACAAACTTTTGCGCAGAAAAATCGTATAATTTCGATAGAGCAGATATACCTGTGGAAGAACTGGCGCTTATTCTTGAAGACGATGGGTTCAACATGCGAAAAAAGAACTCCGAAGACTACAAGGAGAGTGTTATCAAAGTTTTATGGAATACCACAGCCAAGCAGTAGCAGAAATATTTTATCGAAAAGTATAATCGCAAATTTAATCCATTCTCTGACATACAATTTTTGAACCCAAGAGCTGCAAAAAATGCTGAGCGCCGGAAGCTACAAATGGATCCAACCAAGAGAAAGGAAAGTTCATCTGCACTATCAGCAGACGAGCTGAGAAAAATTGTTGAGGTTTAGGACGAAAACACTCCGGACGGACTGCAGAAAAAGTTTTTCCACGTTGCTGGTCATAAATTGGCCTGGAGAGGAAATGAAGGAGCGGCAGCACAACTCGAATATTGTGTGGAGGAAATTGACAATAGAGGGGAACCAACATGCCGCATTAAGTATAACCCGGTTTTTTCCAAGACCACCCAAGGCCGTTCAAATAAAATGGCTGACAGTAACTAGTACTGGATACACTCAACGAAGAAATATGCCCAGTGAGACTGTTTGAAAACCGAAGCATTCCCAAGTAGCACACCTATATTGGTCAAATATTGGTACAATATTTTGAACATATTGGCGAAATATTTGAAATGCAATATTGGTGAGAAAAAAAAATGTGAACATTCGGCGTTATTGGTCCAGTATTACTTGAATAATATTGTCGAATTCGCCCCAAAATATTCGGCGATATTGTTACAATATTACTGGTACAATATTGGCAAAATATTCAAACGTCAAGAAGTAAAATGTGAACATTTTGCGATATTGGTCGAATATTGTTTAGACATTTCAAAATTAGTATTGGTGAAATATTCTTGAAGCAATAATGGCCTCAAAACATTTATCAATATTGGTACAATATCAATAAGATTTATTGATGGAAGTGAATATCCTAGGTAAATTATTAGTTGATCAAAGTGTCACCAGAGTCTGCCTTTTGATTGCCATAACTACTGAGTAAGTTGTCTTGAAAACAAGTTATGGAAAGTATTCAATATATTGTCGTATGTTTTAGAAGACGTTCTATATGTAGAGCCACCTAGCAGATTTTTATCCAGGTTTGATCATGATATAATTTCAATATATTCCATCGAATATTCGGCCAATATTCAAAATTAATCCTAATCTAGATGAAGAAAACAATATGGAGATAATATTGTTTTAACGATATCAGTAAATATTATTAAACCAATATTGACCCAATATTAATCAATAAGATTTGTTGAATATTGGCAAAATAATATGCAACCAATGTGTAATCACACTTGGATATAAAATATAGTTTTTATTCCAAGTATCGATATGAGTGAAATATTGGGATTGCAATATTTATTCTAGATGTTGAAAACAATGTAAAGTCAATATTGTTTCATCGATAGTGGTAAATACCATTGAAGCAGTATTGACCAAATATGAGTTATTACGATTCGTTATATAAAGTTGAAATAATATTCAACCAATGTGCTATCAAACTTGATGGAAATACAATATAGTTTTTTTATCTCTAGAATCGATATGACTGGAATATAGGGATTACAATATTTATTCTAGATGTGGAAATAGTATATTGTGCAACAAGTGCAGAAAAGTGCTAATTTCTCACGAGTTTGAAAAAGTTGCGGCATGAGCGCAAGCGACTGCTGCAATTCAAACGACTGAGAAATTGCATTTCTGCTCTTGTTACACACTATACTTTTTCTACAACACCCTTTTTGCTAAAAATAATACTATACTATAAGACGGAATGAAATGTCAGTGACTCATTCTTATATTTTCCTCTTGAAGTTGAAGGTAGTATATTCAATGACAATGAATTAACTTGTTCTCTTAGTTCTGGCGGAGTATTTTCAATTTCAGAACTGTCGCTATCCATTTTAGTTCAATCTCATTAAAAAATTACTGGACAAGAATATTTTACGAATATTTTATGCTTGATGTTTGTTGACATTCAAATGATTCGATAGATGTTGCTCCGTTGCCTAGCAATGGATAGTGTGTATGTGGGTATTTGAGACAGCAGTAGTGATGTCTATGATTTTTGTTCAAAATATTATGAATTTGTACGACAATTTCCTTCATATTATATAAACCAATAAACTTTGTCTATTCATTCTTGAAGTTGCCTGATCGAATATCCCTTCGAAATGCAGAATTTTCAAAATATACTTTCACCTTGCTGTCACGAAAACTGTATTGCTTAGAAATTAGGTACTGAAAAATTTTGGCACAGAAATGTAACTTTGTGGCACAGAAATGTCACTTTGCGGCACACTAATGTCAAATTTCAATTATTGTGAGAAATAATCATGTTTGCGAACGTAAAACTATGCAGAAAAGCATGTTTTGGAGTGTGGTTGTAGAAAAACAATATATAGACAATATTGTACTATCGATATTGGTAGAAATTATTCAACCAGTATTGACCCAATATTACATGTGACAATCTACATTCAGAACAGGTTCAACCAATATTCCACCAATATTATCAATATAAAATTGTTTTTTGAATATTTACCCATATTGGAACAATTAGGCCAAGCTGTAGATAAAAATAAGAGGCTCTTTTCACACAAAATAAAAGACGCAATCGGCCTATACCTACTACTTTTTATATGATAGTTCATTAATGAAAACCCCGGTTTTCGTGTCAGAAAAATCGCTGTGGAATTTTTTAAAAAAGAAATACAACTTTTTTGTTTTTTTGCGAATATCTCACAAAGTAGTGAACGAATCGTTTTACAATCACAAAATTATACAATTATAAAACCTACAAATTGGTTTTTTAAACGACCAGATCGGTGCCTTTTTCACTGAGAAAATCCGGGAAAACCTCGAAAAAAAAAACCATTTTTTCAAAAATTCATAATTTTTATAAATCTGAAGCTGGACAAACGATATTGCAGAAACTGATAGATGATAACATGTGGTTCAACTGTGCGCAAGATGTTTTCTGTCCGATGTGTAGTTTTTGCACAATCGCGTTATAAACAATTTAAGGGCACATCTTGCAATATGCGCCGAATTAAGGGAAATCGTCGTATTCCAATTCTGTAATCGGCATCTGGGAGTAGAGATCAATATCTACAATTTGTATACTTTGGATTTTCACCTGAAAGATGGGAAATGTGTTGAAAATATCACAGAAAGTTGATAAAAACGCTTCAAAGTGCGTCCGAAGTCACCCGAAGTCGAACTGAAGTTAATAAGAGTTGAGTTCGGGCGACTTCGGGTGCACTTTGATGCATTTAGAGTAAATTTCAGTGACATTTTCAACACATTTCCCACCTTGCAGGTGAAAATCCGAAATATACGAATTATAGATATTGATCTCTGCTTCCATATGCCGTTTACAGAATTTGAATAAGATGATTTCCCTTAAATCGGCGCATTTAGAAAGATTTGCCCACAAATTGTTTATAACGCGATCGTGTAAAACTACATAAAGGACAGACACCATCCTGCGCACAGTTGAACAACAAGTTTTTATCTATCAGTTTCTGCAATATTGTTTATCCATCTTCAGATTTATAAAAATTATGAATTTTTGAAAAATGGTCTCTTTTCTAGGATTTTCCGGATTTTTTCAGTGAAAAATACTCTCCGATGAAAAACCGTTTTGTAGGTTTTATAAGACTCTACAACAGTTCCAGTGACTGTAAAACGATTCCTTGAATAATCTTCGAGATATTTCCAAAACACCAAAAAAGTTTCAATTTTTTTCACTATTTCTTGTTAAAAAAATTCCACAAAGCTATTTTGCAGGGACGAAAACTGGGGTTTTTATTAATGAACTATCTTATAAAAATTAGTATAGGCCATTTGCGTCTTTTATTTTGTGTGGGAAAAAACCTCTATAGCTTGGTCTAAATATTATTTTTTCATTTACGAAATATCTATATTGGCCAAATATGGAACCAAGATTCAGCCGATAGGATGTGCTACCTGGGTTTATTCTTGACGCCAAATCCAAACTGGAAGAATCCCAGTTCCAAAGGCTGGTACAAGAACAGTCCAGTTGGACAGAATACAATATCTTCCTAGTTCAAATCCGCTGCACCATTGATTGGAATTGATGTGAAAAAGATCAAAATAACAAATCATTCTGCAAGGGCCACTGCTGTTTCAACTTTAACAAAAACAGGTATTGGAGAACAGAAATTGATAAAAATAACCGGTCATGGTAGCAGCCACTTAATAAAACCATATCTGCAAATAGACTCGGGCCATCATCAGGAAATAATTGACGCAAGGTCTGCTTTAACTTTGGCAAAGACGATTTGAGAATTTCTGGATCAAGAACAAGCAACCACTTCCAATCAAATTGCCATAGTTTATAATAATTGCGTTTTCCATATGAACAATAATTACAATAGTCAAAATAATATAAATAATTAGATTTATTATCACTTGTCATATAAAATAAAAAACTCATCTATTTTTTTTGTTACTTTTCAACTGCTGGAAACCTAGCTAGGCAAATATAACAAATTTAAATTGCGTCGAAGTTCCGATAGCATCCTCTAGGTATGGGTTACAAGCCTGCGACAATTCTGAAATTTTTACCCATTGTTGTTGCATGAAAATGGCAACCTAAAGCGTAACAAAATATATTCTTCTATTTTATATCAATTTTGGATTACTACAAGTGGTATGAAGTTATAATTTCATCAAATTTAATGTGCTTGCAGTTTCGGTAACGGCCATGTGATGACTTCTCAGCCTGCCCTTTGAGATATTGTTTTCTACTCATTATAGTTACACGAAAATTCAGTTTATAATGAAATGTATTACACTCCTCGATATTTTTATTTACTCCTGGCTACTACAAGTGGTAGAAAATTGAGAAAATATTAGTTTTAAAGATACATACCTGCAGGAACAAATTACATAATAATATTAGCCTATAAACTGTTGATTACTACTGATTGTAGTAGCTCAAAAGTGCCATTTAGATCCAAAAAAATATATTATTCTTTTATTTTATAGTTACTTGAGCTTACTACAAGTGGTAGAAAATTACATAATTTTAGAGGTTTTTCGGGAAGCTGCATGAACAGATTCATGGCGCGCCATAGCTTTGTCAGCAATTATTCTGGCCTTCAAATTGGTAATTTCTGCTCAATGTAGTTGCATTCTTCAATTTTACATAAGTGTTGAGTAACTACAAGTGGTAGAAAATTGTTTATTTTTGCGTTTTTATTAACGTGCTTTATGTGCGCTTTAATGGTATGGAATTCATAACCAGCGTCAGCAAGCATCAATCATAGGAGGCTGTGATCATTGTATTTTGACACTTCATAACATCAAAAAAACTCGAGTTTTGTTGCATTAAAGAATATTACACAGCCAGTAAAACCAATAAAATTCTTTTTTTTAAAACATGAATCGATTTGAAAATCATACTATATGCAAAATATGCTTGAAATTGTCTGATGTAATGATCAATCATCGTACCATGACTTATTTATCCGCATTTATAGATGATTGTGGCTGCAACTTGAAGAAATAAAATTTGTTTCGAATTTTCCACATTTGCATCTAAACTACACAAAATGGAAAGTACTAAATGGGAAAAAGGTAAATAAATTAGTGTCTAAATACTATATATATTTCATTAGACAAATACACTGAATTGAAAACATTCAAAGTCCTGCATTTTTGCCGTTAAGAAGAGAAGAGGTGTCCGAAGAATATAGAAAACATCTTAGCTTTGATATTAAAATGTATCAAAACTAAGTATTATGTGAACAAATAAAAACCAGTCTGTCAAAAATGGTCTGTTATTGTAAACGTCAGAAAATTTCCAGTATAATTTGCTGTTGGGTATCCCACGAGAAAAATCCACTAAAATACCTCCGCTGCCATGGTGATCTGTTAAAATAACGTATTTTGATTGGTTCAAAACTACAGGTGTGGAATTTTCAACGATTTTTTTTTGAAAACACTCACTGATGCAGTAATATTATATTCGTATTGACGACATTATAACATTTCACAACGACAGGAAGGTTATCAGAAATTTTTGTCTCCGGAGATGTCAGTTATTTTAAATAAAATGTCGCAAAAACCTCAGTTATGGTAGAACAGAATTATCACTTGACGGTTAATCAATATCTGTATTGAAAAAATATAACTTGATGGTGGCCGTGAAGAAACGAAACCACGTACAGAAGAATAATTGGTACGCTATTATAGCAATAAAAAATGCTATGATTTTTGGTACAATCTGAGGCACTGATGGCCTTCTAACAAGTTCAAGTACTCGGGATATAAACTTATAGATTTAAAATTCAGTTATATAGTAATAAAGGAGGAACGGCAAAACTTTGGAATTCACTGCTTCGGGAGGTGTTCTCTGAGGTACACAGCCTACAGAATTTCAGGACCAACACCAATTCCTACACGGAAAATAATTGTTCAAGTAAAACGTTTTCCTGACTTTTTTTCGATTGTGGTACGAAAATTAATACCTATATTAAAAATAATAACGCTTTGTCTCTAAAAAGATGAGTATTCTGAACGCATGAACTTGTAGCTATAATATTGTTTACATACAGCAAGTGCTTTGTACGTCAGATATTTTGCTTTGTATGATGTTAGGTAAACATTTTACTAGCGCTAGAAAAGTGTATATTCATATTTATCTACTTTGTGTTTCTGAAAAGTATATCATAACAAAAGAGACTCGTGTTACAGGCATAATACAACAGTTTATTTGCAATAGAGCTAGGTGTTCCTACGATAATGAAACTGTTCACCTACTTGTTGATATGCGACCAGTTCGGGATCAATCGCTAGTAAACGTTGCACTGATCATCAACGTTTTCGCAAAACTGGCCTCATTCCAATTCCAGCATTTAAGTAAGAAGTTGTATGTGGACGTGATACATCGTGTGCCGGAATTATACTATTATTACTGTTGTGAGTTGTGTGAATAGTGTTTGATTCATGTACTTTACTTGTTGGTATGCAGAATGTGGATTTTGACCTAACATTTCTAGAGTATTGACATTTTATGTATAATAGAATCAGGAGAATTTTACCAAAAAACTGAACTGAACTATTTTGTTTTAATAAAAATATTAAGAATTTACATATTTTTATTTAATTTCTTCATTATCTTTTATTTTCAATTATCAGAAAGTTCTACTTCTACATTATGTTATGCATAACTTGGATTTGTTATGATCATAATGAGGAAAGACATTAGCTTGCCTGCTAGTTCATTCATTCATACTGATGAATACAAACAGATTCAACAAAGTTCCGAAATTTTTGATTATGAAACAGATTGTACTGGGTGATCCAGTAAGGAACCGTCAAAATGTTATATACTTCTTTCCACATCAACTTATAGATCACGAAAAAGTATTGTCATAAAACTGCAATCTGTTTCTCCAGTTTTTCTTGAGTATTGTATTTTGCTAACCTGTATATGCTATGCAAGTACGTTTTCTTATAGTATAAACTGAATCATTGCTACCGTGGTGCAACCGAACCTTTCATATCATTTTAAATTCAAGAATGAAATGAATGTATTGAGAATAACGCTTTTAAAAAACAAATGATCCTTCTTCGAAGAACTAATAACTCCAAACTGAGGGCAAGTGGATTTTTCAATTGAGTCCGTTGAATCCTGCTACCAAATATGGAATGAAAGCTATTGAAGGTAAGACAATAATAAACTACTCAAAAGTGAATCATTTGATAAGGCCAAGTAAACTAAAATTACTATAATAATCTAAAAATGTTGCTGCAGTAGAATACTGTATAATAGCAACTAATACATTTTTTAGTAGATTTAAGTATTTGAGTTATTTGAGAGTAACTCATTCTTCATCAATGATAAATTTACTTGTCACTAGTAGTTATCAAACTGAGCAACTACTGCAAATAAAACGTAGATTGAGGCTTGTAACATAAAAAGTTTGCTTCTAGTAAAGAGTTTAATATGGTTAGGTTACATTGCATTCCTGAAATTACATCAATAACAGCAAGTGATCAAATTCAGGAATCTAATTTTTCTTGTGGCTAATAAAGCGTGTACTTGTCCCATATAGTATGCAAAAATTCACTTGCTGGTATGCAAATTTGACTTGCTACTATTTAATTTTTTTTTCCGAGTACCTACTCTCCCTCAGCTCTGCTCGACTTTGAATATTACAGGATTTTCCACGTCGTGCAAACCAAGACTTAAAAAAACAATGATTTTGTTATGGGCACCATGCAGTTTAATGAAAATTCAACACCAAATTATGTTTGAGAACTAAAAAATTTTAGAATGTATTGCAGACTACAAGGAAAGTGTAGTAAATGCAGCCAAGCAGTTGCAAGAATAAACAATCGCAAATGTAATCCATTTTCTGACAGATTTCGAAAACGCAAGAGATGCAAATACACGAAGAAAAAAAATCACTAACCCTTAGTGAAATTTGAATACCCACAAGTAAAAACTTGAATACCGTATGGGACAAATTAACAAGTTGATAACCACTGAAAAAATTGTGTTCCTGGAAATGAACACTTACCACTACTAACCTATTTTGATATATTTCAGTATAATACCCTCTATGGTCCACTTTACTAATGCCAAATGAATTGTTCACTTATGGGTAGAATATAGGTGCATTATTATTAGTACGTTGATCAGTAACCCCAAGTGAACTCAATCTATAATTTTTCAGCCTTTACTTTTTTTTGACCTATCTTTGGTATTATTTTCCATACCCAGTAAAGTAGCAGTTCTCTTGTTATTGGTGTATTATTTATTTCCTCACTTGAATCGTTTTCTCTGAGAAGCCTTTATGGTCAGTTTCGAGTATTTGTACCTACTGTAATGTAAGTTGATGAAAATTGCATCAAAGAAAAATATACTTTAAATCATTTCAAAATATGAAATAATCGAATGACTATCATTATCAAGTGAGTGATTTTCTCATATATTTGACAATATTCCTCTACAAATTAGATTATTGCATGATTCTGAACAGTTTAAAGTATACCTATAATTGTCACATATTTACAATTTTTATCCAATAACACTAGAAATATTTGAAAATTACCACATAGGCTATACTCACTGGAAAACCATTTATAAATAATACACTATTTCATTACTATAAACATATATCATGCATAAATATGATGCCGGCTACAATCACGCTCATAACAGGACGTTTCATGTGGATGAAACAAATCAAATGAAATGACGCCGTCGCCGTGGCTTGTGAGGCCGTTTTCGCAACAGAAGCATTTTGCGGAAACACCCGAACGTGCCCGAACATGAAAAAGTTAACTAAGGTAAATTGTGGTATTACTGACCCACTTAAGGAAATTTTAGATTTAGGTGCTTGGATTAGTGTAAAGAGTTTGTATTCTGCATAAATTTATTTTTTTATAGGGCAACGGGGGGGAGTTTTCTGTAATATTAAACAAAAAATAACGTATTACTTTTTCAATAAAATAAAAAATAATATTTTTCATTAAATGTCCCTTTTTTCTATTACCGGCCTATCAAAAAATCTCTTAATCTAACGCCGGTCTAAGCTCGATCTAATACCGGCTTATTACAAAATTTTGTGTTTTATCACGAAAAATAAATAAAAATCGCAGAAAGTACTTTACTAAATAGTTTATTTTCAAAAACGAATAATGAAATATAAAAATAAAAATATTTTATCAGACATTAATTTCCATTTCATTGATTTCTGGAACTTCATAAAATCCCCTCTTGTTGATAGGGCGAGGCGCCTCTATTTTGGAGATCACTTCATCAAAATCATACCATATAACATCTTCATGATGGCGCCATTTCCAATGACTTCGTGTTTGTTCCATGGCTTTTATATAGTAAAAGTTTGATTTGGTGTCTTCTATTAAACCCGGAAAATATTTGTGCTCGTATTTGAGGATAACATAGTCCCCTTTTGTGAAACTAGTTGTTGTATCTTTCATTGTTTTAGGTATTTTGTTGTCGGTTATTTCAATTTCTTTTCCTGAAAATGTTCCATCTCCATTCACTTCATTAACCATCGAAATATTCTTAATCTGCTTTTTCGTGTGTTCATTTAAACTGCCTGATTGAATTACTGACACAATTTTTGGATTCTTGCTTTTTTTCTTCTCATCTTTTTCATCAGCTTTTCTTTTTCTCTTTTCCAGAATGTCTCTCTTTTTCTGTTCTTTAGTTTCTTTTTCTAAGTCTATTCTTCTTTGGTATTCAATGAACTCGTCTGAGATTGCGACGACCGTGGTTAATTTTTTTGTTACTCGCTTTTTGCTCGAATTTGGCTTCTTTGGGAAAAAAGAAAGCATTTTTAAACGGTGTTGGGAATTTTGGAGGCGTTATTTCATAATCAGATGTATTCTCTTTATTGCTATCTGGAGGAGTTTTTAAGCAATCAAGTGATCTTGTTACAATATTTTCTAATTGCTCTTTATTACTGTTATCCTTTCTATTTTCTAGATTTGCTGAAACTGGAGGGGATTTTGGGCAATCAAGTAGCTCGATTACATTTTTAATTTTTTCTTTGGTGCTATCATGCTTTCTGTTTTCTAGTTTTGCTGAATTTGGAGGAGTTTTTAAGCAATCATGTGATCTTGTTACAATATTTTCTAATTGCTCTTTATTACTGTTATCCTTCCAATTTTCTAGATTTGCTGAAACTGGAGGGAATTTTAGGCAATCAAGTAGCTCGATTACATTTTGGATGGGAGAAACTCGATATGACAAACTTTTCAATTTTTGGCAGTCAAATTGCAATAATATAGACAAGGAATCGCAACCAAAAGACGATAAATGGGAGGTACAAAAAACAGTTTAGAGGTGATCTCTCTGAACCCTGTTCAACAACTTTTATTTTACCACGAACTTCTGAGTCAACGTTCTCTTGATCGTTTATTTCTATTTCGTTTTCATTTATTGGTTCCGCGTTGACATTTTGATTTTTAGCAAGATTTTCAACACTAATAAATTGAACGGGATCTGAATATTCAACAGAATTAAGATTTTCAAATGAACTGGGACCTTGATCAGAAATAACATTTTCAATATAACTTAAGTCTCCTACAGGATTTTCTGCAGAACTGAGATTTTCAACAAAATTCACATCGGCAACAGAATTAAGATTATTCAGATTTTCAACAGGATTAAGAATAGTAACGGGACTAATATTTTCAATGGAATCAAGACTGTTAGTAGAATTCAATATGTCAATTCTCAGAACCTGAATGTTACTGTTGTTAAATCTATTTGAATGTTCTGCGAATGAATCAAGTTCTAGTTCTCCATTTTCTTTTATTTGAAAGGTGCTAATGTCAGACTCCTGGTTGTTTATTAAGGTAGTATCTCCTAAATTGTCGCTGAAGACACTTGAATCAGATTCACCATGATGATCAAATTCGTTTAGATAATGAATATCATCAAAGTTTTGTAAGAATCCTTCTATTTCTTCCCGTGACTGTGTTGATGTACCCAGTATTTGTTTTTTTTTTGTACCTCCCATTTATCGTCTTTTGGTTGCGATTCCTTGTCTATATTATTGCAATTTGACTGCCAAAAATTGAAAAGTTTGTTATATCGAGTTTCTCCCATCCACGATGTACCTGGATTGCATCGAAATTTCTCCAAAATGTTTGGAAAAAGTTTTTCTTAAAATTTTTGCTTAAAACTAGCAATTGAGAAATCGTCTTTGCTTGGTGCTAGTTGAATGTTCGATTTTACCTTTTTTGAGTTTGCCATAATTGACACCATCTGGAC
Source organism: Chrysolina oricalcia (assembly GCA_944452925.2). Taxonomy (NCBI): domain Eukaryota; kingdom Metazoa; phylum Arthropoda; class Insecta; order Coleoptera; family Chrysomelidae; genus Chrysolina; species Chrysolina oricalcia. Next base: position 34,536,551 of record OX101818.2, read on the forward strand.
TGAACGGAAATAATCCAGTGCATTTAAATGCAGACTGAATCGTGCTTCCTTTTAGGCATTCATCAAAGCATTCTTTGACCAAGGCTGAAAAATCAGTTCTTTTGATTTGCCGGTATGTTACGATGAGGAAGAACATAAATACTAACTCGATATAACTTTTATTCTCTTCTCTCTTTCAGTCACTGTCCTATTGAAAATAATCCCCTATTCTACATACAGTGCATCACATCTCCCCTTTAAAGATTCTCAACCTACATTATATTTCTCATTGCATGCTGAGTAGAAGTGATAGACTCTTCCAAGGGCTCCAACATATTGTCGACTCCGGCTGATCTTCTCCTAGACTTTTTTGATTTCGACATAACTATATTATTGTTCTAGTGGTTCTCAATATATCGACTGCGCCATGTTAAGATGAGGAAGAACATAAATAGTAACTCAATATAACTTTTATTCTCTTCTCTCTTTCAGTCACTGTCCTATTGACAATAATCCCCTATTCACACGGTAGTTATTGTTAATTTTAAATTTATGTACTATTTTTCGCCAAGTGTCTTTTACAGGTCTGTAGACAGCAACATCAAGCGGCTGGAGGATGTGAGTCGAATTTGGAACCAAAGCCACTAATATAATCCCATGTTCCTTGCAAAATACATTTAGTGGCAGCAAAATGTGGCTGGTGTGACCATCTAAGAACAGCACGATAGGTCTTTTTATGTTATTCTTTGTCAACCACTTGTAAAAAACATTTGTCACATACTCATTAAATGCTTCTGTGTTCATCCAGCCTGATTCTGTGTATCCTTTGCCCCACCCTGAAAAAAAAATGTATTACTTAGAACTGCGTAATATCTGCGCCCTGCGTATTGTTTTAAATGAGATTTTTTTCCTCACATACATAATTAATAATATCTCACCTGATGGCATTGTTGCTGGGAGGTGTTTTGGTAGTCTTGCATACGGAAACAGTACCATAGGCGGAGCAACATTTCCATCTGCCGACACATTAGCAAGCACAGTTAAACACTCTTTTTCATCATTCGCTATTCTGCTGTAGACCGACTTAGACCCCTTCCTGGCCAGGACCTGTTTCTCTTGAGGGCATAGAAAAAATGCAGTTTCATCGCAGTTGAATATACGGCTGCCATCTTGTAAAACGTCCATTATTTGGTTTTCTTGGAAATATTTCTGAACTTTCTCAAACCAGTCTCTAATTTGTTTTTCCGTCACGGCATCGGCAGAACGAGATTTTGTCAAATTTTGAGATATTCGACGACAAATATTTGGATTTCGTTTTAAAAAATTTGTATACCACTGGTATCCCGGAATACCATTTTTAAAAGGATTTTGCCGTTTCAAATTCTTTACCAGTGTAGCCACTGTGTCTAGTAACTGTTCTTTGGTTACTGGAAACCCCGCGTCTCCCAAATAGTGTATCCAAGCTACGATCAGATTTTCTTCTGCTGGAGTGAGTACTGGCTGTGCGCCATAAGTATCATTCAGATATTTTTGTTTTTTTTTGTCTTTTAAGGTACTTTTCGGTATACCGTATATCTTTGAGGCTTTGTAGGCTGACATACCTTTTGTGACCTCTTCCAGGGCTTGTTCTAAGTTTTCTTTGGTGTATTTCTCTTTTATTTTCGGTCGTTCTGGCGCAAGGGCTCTATTCATAGGTAACATCTTTCTGCAGGAAAAAGGTACTTACAGATAAATATACATTATATTTTTGCAAATTGACTTGTATTCTAATGTTTAAAAAATGGATTCGATGTACACATATTGTGCAGAATAGACATATTTTGTAAAACAGGCTCTTATGATAAAAATAAGAAACACAAATTTTAGATCAATTTAGTTTATTGGTCGATTTTTTTGCAATTCCGGCTAAATAAGCCGCAAATAGATCAAGGTGAAAAATATTAGTCTAATACCGGCCTATTTTAGTTTTGCTATTTACACAATTTTTTCTAACAAGTCTGCTATAAAAAGAGAAAAGAGTAAGTTTAATAGACCATTTTAATCAAACCTAAATCAAAATCATATTTAAACATTTTTCATTCTACTACTTTTATTGAAAAACTGGTTACCTTAAATTTTTTTTCTCACTTTGAAATTGATTAACAATAGTCGTATTTTTGCTATTTCTGTCGAGAAATTGGTGGGCCGGAAATAGTTCTACATATTTTTCAAAGTATATATCACAAGAATTCGGAAAAAAGTTTTTTTGTTTTTTGCTATAAATATGAATAAAAGTTGATTGAAAATAATTACGTTTTTTGCAATTCCGGCTCAATAAGCCGCAATTAGATCGAGTTAAAAATATTAGTCTAATACCGGCCTATTTTAGTTTTGCTATTTACACTATTTTTTCTACCAAGTCTGCTATAAAAAGAGAAAAAAGTAAGTTTAATAGACCATTATAAACCAACCTAAATCAAAATCATATTTAAACATTTTTCATTCTACCACTTTTATTCAAAAAATGGTTACCTTAAAAATTTTTTTCTCACTTTGAAATTGATTAACAGAAGTCGTATTTTTGCTATTTCTGTCGAGAAATTGGTGGGCCGGAAATAGTTCTACATATTTTTCAGAGTATATATCACAAGAATTCGGAAAAAAGTTTTTTGTTTTTTGCTATAAATATGAATAAAAGTCGATTGAAAATAATTACGTTTTTTTGCAATTCCGGCTCAATAAGCCGCAATTAGATCAAGTTAAAAAATATTAGTCTAATACCGGCTTATTTTATTTATGCAATTTTCACCATTTTTTCTACAAAATTTTATTTTAAAAGTGTGAAAAACATATTTAATAGACCTTTGTTAATGAACCAAAATAAAAAACATATCAAACTGCCTTATTTCTAGGAGTTATTGGTCAAAATTACTTGACAGGTGAATTCAAATTACTTACCAGAAGAACAGCAAATTTCAACGAAAGTAACGTTGTGTTCACTTCACATTTGATATTGGCAATTGCTGCAGCGCGTGTCTGCATCCCCACTTTTAATGCATTTATCTGATTTGCGAAAAAAGACCTTATCAGAGAATGAGTTCCGTTCTCATAATCTTTTGCCTAAATGTAAATAAATCATGCGCAAAATTGATGTAGCTATTTAGGCCGGCATTACCTTACGATTTTGCATGAGCCGGTAATCACCCATTTTACCTCAAGTGAATTGATTACTTCCCCAACCGACTTGATCGATTGACGTTAGACGCTTAGACCAAGTGAAGTTGTTTCAGATAAACGATTCAGTAGTGGTAGGTACCATTATACCTACAATTAGTTTAGTGTGCACCTACAGATATCTAACATGAAAAATATTTCGATTTACTAAGTATTCTGATGGGTAACTTTCAGAAACATTGTTTCGCTTACTATGATTCCTTCATATTCCCACCGTAGGTGAAAATTTAGTGGCCACAATTGAATTTTTTTCAAGTAAATAATTTACTTGGACGAGTTTTCTCCGTGTACAGAAGAGTTGAAAAAATTATTGAGTTTTGTGATTGAAACTCCCCGGAAGGATTGCGAGGAAAGTTTTTCTAGATCGCTGCTCATGAATTGGCCTGGAGAAGGAATGAAGGAGCTGCAGCATGCATACATTATTTTGTGGAGGAAATTCATAATCAAAGAAAACCAATAGATCGCATTGAATTTAATCCAGTGGTTAGTACCAAATATACTCAATGAAGAAATATGCCCAGTTAGACTTTTCAAAAACTTAACAAGCAAGCGAGAACGCCTCATTATACCAACCGTTCATTTTCAACTCCCTCCACCCTTACTCCAAAAAGGTCGAAATAACAAATCCCTCTGCAAGAGCCACTGCATTTTCAACTTTAGCCAAAAGAGGAATTGGTGAACAGCAAGTGTACAAATTACAGGAGTGCGATTCTCAAATGTCTACTAGCCTATGCCACATGCGACAAAATATCTCCATCTCTTTTTAATGCATTTTTGAGAAAGGAGATGGACATATTTTGTCGCCTGTGACATATGTTATTCGACATTTGAGAATAGGGTGCCAGGAAATGGAAATCGTCACTCAATAAAATCATATCAGCAGATAGACTTTCGTCACAAACAGGAACATAGTTCATTTTTCAATTTCACATCAGTTTTGAGTAACTATATCAAGTGGTAGAAAATTACTTTTTTTGCGTTTTTATTAATTTTTCATACGCGGTTCATTGCATTCTTTGAAAGTTTTCAGGACAAACAGTTCATATAACCATATGTCCCAAACGGCTTGGTTTTCGAGATACAGGGTGATAAAAATAAATTTTTTTCAAGATTTTTTTAGATAGTTTTGAAACGGAGTGCTGTTGGATTCATGTATTTAGTTTCATATATAGCGACTGATGTGTTGATTTATTTGACAAATATTTACCTACCTATAAGTCGTTGGGAATGAACCGATTTTTATGAAGTCTATTCATTTTTAACGACTTGAATATTTTCCTTCCTATCATGGATGAAAGTGTTTTTATGGTGGATTTATTCAGCACTCATTAGTTATAACTGCTGCATAAATCCACCATTAGGGTTTTAATCTTTACTGGACATTTTGAGATCGAATATTTATTTCAAAGGTGGGTTGTGTTTTGGAAAGGATAAGTTGAATTCATGTTAGAGAAATGTTTCATAAATGGGGTGCTCAGTTCAATCTTCAGGGAAAACATACTCTTAATGTTCATCACACATTTATACATTTTCTTTCTATTTTTCATAGCCTTCGAATTAAAACCTGGAAAACATAATCAACTATAGAATGAATTTGATACAGGGTGATCAAAAAATCCCTGTTTATGAAGTAACTCCTTTGTGTACCCATTCATAATACCTATTTGGTGCGTCACAAAACATAGAACCTAGGATATGGCATCTAGTGTTTGTTTTTTTAACAGGCAGCATTCATATATTTGTACAGTAAATTTTTTTATAAAATGCACATTGTTTGGGCGTCTTCACAGAAATTCCAAAATTAGACCGAGATAATTTATGTACTCTTCAGCCGGCTCAAAAACTAGGCGACATGTTTTTTCGAATCATACTCTATTGTTTGGGAGGAAAAGCATTTGAGGGTTTGATACCACTCAATTTTTTTCAAACGTTATTCGACTTGGTAAGTACCTATTCATTATGTCACTTGTGACAATACGGAATAGGAGTTGGAAAAATCCCATACAGGGTGATATACGTAGGACGTACATTAGAAGTTGTTCAACTTGCAGATTGATTAGTATTCTGTTATAGTCGATCATGTCCTTTCTACCTGAAATATTTTCAGTTCCACCGCAAGTAGCACGGTAAAATATTGGACAATGATTGTGAACATATTGGCAAAATATTTGGAATGCAATATTGGTGAGAAAAAACATTCGACGATATTGGTCCAATATTACTTGAATAATATTGGCGAAATATTGTCGAAGCAATATTGGCCTCAAAATATTCAGCGATATTGATACAAGATCGCTGGAGCAATATTGGCATAATATTCAAACCTTATAAATTCGAGGAATGAAATGTTAACATTTTGCGATATCTATCAAATTTGAAAATAATATTGGTGAAATGTTCTTGAAGCAATAATGGCCTCAGAACATTCAGCGGGAATGGTACGATATCATTTTGATATACAGGGCGTTCCTCCGGGAACTGTATCGATCAATATATAGAAAACCGTAGGTGGGCCGCATTTGAAATTTGGGAGTTCACTATTGTAGATAAGTACTATACGGCTTAAATATTTTGAAGATTGTGGCACTTCGGGTTGTACCGGAAGTGGACTCCAACTTCGTTATTTTGAATGGGACACCATGTATATTATCAAGGTTTTAGACATTACGCATGATTCTGAACATGTTTCATGTATAATGTCCTATAGCCAAGTCTAACCATTTTCGAAATATTTCAAATTTTAAGTTGAAAATTGCGATTCTGGACATGATCATTTATTTTCGATAGTGTATCAATTTATTCATAGGAGAGGACCCAGTTCAGTAGAATTTCGATATCAATTCGATAAGAGTTATACAGAGTCACCAGAAAATTATATAGATCCGGTTGAAAAAATTATTGTAAGTCCATTTTTTCAAATGGAACCCTCAAATTGTATATTCTCATTCGATTCGCGCGGCATCAAAAATGAAGCTAACTTTGAATAAGGTTATCTATGCCTACACTCAACAGTTTTCGGAATATTGGCGAATTAACATGTCTCAGTTCCAGAAAATCTCGTATTCTTGAGTTTACTTATTCTTAGTTGGCCATGGCGCCCGCAGTTGCGTTGGAAACAATCAACTGCCACGGTAATGTCATTGTAATCAATCATGCCGGCTCGTTTGAATTATTCGAATGAAGATTACTCAAATCTATTTATTATTTAAGACGAATGTAAAAGGGTTATCTCAAGAACATGTGATGTATTTGCTATTCGGTATACGCAGAAGCAGAAACCCTTACAAAATACAGTTAAACGAATTATAGAGAACTCCAAAAACTTTGGATCCGTCAAAGCAAGAGTGCAGAGAAACAAGCCAATTGTTGATTATGAAGATATCGAAATTGCCATTTTGCGATATTTTGCTGCATATCCAACAATATCTTTGAGACAAGTTGCAAGAGAATCAGGATAGTCAAAAAACTGAGTACACAGAATACTGCGCAAACATAAACTTCACCCATATAAGTTATCCATAGTTGAGCACTTGAAAGAAACAGATTTTCCACGAAGAGTGAGATTTTGTGAATTCGTTTTAACTTGGTCGCAAGGGAACGAATTATTTTTGGATAATATTATATGGACAGACGAAGCAAAATTAACAAAGAATGGTGTCTTCAACCAAAATAATTGCCATTATTGGAGTAACTCAAATCAGCATGTATTCAGGGAACTGAATTTTCAAGAGTCTTGGCGATAAGAAGTGATAGCGTCGTGGCACTGCATTTTTATCAAAAAACTCAAATGATAAGTAAAAACAGGGTAAAGGTAAGATTATTGGGCTTCTGCGTTTCCAAACACAATTTTTTATACACTAATCAATCCATATTTCACAATTACAAGCACTAAAATCATTATTTGATTCTGGGCAGATAACTTCCCCTTCATTACTGTGTTCAATTGTTTAAATTTCGCCATTTTGGTGTTTTATTTAACGTAAATATCATAAACTGAAAATGTTAAAATTCCACAAATTTCTAATTTAGGTGAACAATAGATTGGCACTAATTAATTTTTTGAATAAATTGGGAGTATCAAAAGAAGGAAAAACTGATTTTTGACTGAAAAATTCGTATTTGAAAACGGTCAATTTTCAATGTTTGGAGAGCCATATCACGGAAAGTAGTAGAGAGCGCCGCAAAATAATTCAGATTAGTGTTCAGGAGACAAAACAACATAAGTAACATCACTTTTTTTTTATTTGCGCAGAAGCCCGATAAGCTTACCTTTACCAAAAACAGTTGTCAATTTCGAAACAAGAATAAGATGAGACGTACTTTTTTTGCAGGTGAAGGATATTTGAATATTTTGTATAATTTCGAAAATGAGTACTTCGACACTTCACCAATTGTTGATTATAGAAACATATTTTATCAACATGACGGGGCACCTCCGCAAAATGATCACTTAGCTAACAATGGACCATTTCTTTGGCCGCTCCGCTCTCCAGATTTATCAGTGCTCGATTTTTTCATTTGGGGTACAATTAAAAATCAAGTCTATGAAACTCAATTGACTACCATGGAAGATTCTATGCAACGAGTGAGGAATTCATTTGAGAATCTCAGACCCGATTCAATACGAAAAGCGACACATCAAGAATCATTAGTGAGATGTAAAAAATTTTGAAAGCTGAAGAGCGCCAATTTGAACATTTACTGACCAAATAATTTTTGTATACCTCTCAATATCGTTAATTGTTCTCTTTTATTCGAATTGTTTTAGAATTTCTTTGTCTACATTTTTGTATTGGCAGAGATGGAATGTTTTTGAAGTTTTCTTTAATTTGTTCAACAGTGTTTTATGAGGGCTTCTGCTTCTGCGGATACCGAATAGCAAATTTATCACATGTTCCCAAGTAGCACACCTATATTGGTAAAATATTGGTACAATATTGTGAACATATTGGCGAAATATTGGAAATGCAATATTGGCGAGAAAAAAAATGTGAACATATCGCCGAATGTTCCAATATTACTTGAATAATATTGGCAAAATATTCTTGAACTAATATTGGCCTGAAAATGTTCGGCGATATTGGTACAATATCGCTGATACAATATTCTGACAATATTTAAAACATTTTGCGATATTGGTCAAATATTGTTTGAATATTTTACAAATAGTTTTGGTGGAATATTCTTGAAGCAATAATGGCCTCAAAATATTTATTGATATTGGTACAATATTTATCGATATTGGTACAATATTTATCGATATTGGTACAATATCATTTGGATATATTGGTGGATGTCAATATACCTTGGTAAATTATTAAATGTCCTTTAGTTGATGAAGGTGACACCAGAGTCTGTCTTTTGATCGCCATAACCACTGAGTGAGCTGTCTTGAAAACAAGATAAATGAAGTATTTAATATACTTTCGTAGGTTTTAGAAGACGTTGTATATGTAGAGACATCTAGCGGATTTTTATCTAAGTTTGATCATGATATAATTTCAATATGTTTCATTGAATATTCGGCCAATATTCAAATTTCATCTCAATCTAGATGTAGGAAACAATAAGAAGACAATATTGTTTTAACGATATCGATAAATATTATTGAACCAATATTGACCCAATAAGATTTGTTGAAAATTGGCGAAATGATATTCAACCAATGTGTAATCACACTTGGAGATACAATATAGTTTTCATTCCTAGAATCGATATCAGGGGAATATTGGGATTGCGATATTTATTCTAGATGTTAAAAACGATGGATGACTTAGGTTGTCTAAATTTACAATTCGAAGGTCAAGCGATCCATGTGAAAGCAAATGTAGGTTTCCGTTCAAAATAAGAAAGTTGGTACCGACTCTTGGCATATACTGTATAACTATACACGAAACTGAGTGGATGGAACATGATCGGTTATGACAGCATACAGCATACCAAAGTTTCGAATCCAACTGCAAGTAAAATAACTTATCATGCACATCCTACTTAAATCACTCTTTATATAGAATGAAATATCCCAATGTTCCAAAGAACACCACGATGTTTGAACTAGTAACACATGTCAGAAGTCAATTTTTATGTCATTGGAAATGTTCAAAAATAGTTTTAGCAGATTCACAGAAAATAAAAAGAAAGCAGATTGTCCCAGGCCCCAAAATTTTCTTTCTGAGGAGCCCTGCTGTCACTGATCCAACTGAATATGTCGTTTACTTTTTCAACTGATACAAATATTCCTTCCTCCTGAGAGTGAAGTACTAAATGTGCAGTGGAAACCTGCAAGAATACCGACAAAAGTCATGAATTAAATTGTATTCTCAGAGGTGAGTTCAAGATCATTTTGTTTATCAAATGTTAATTAGTGGATTAAAGACAATTATAGATTAAGTATATTTTCTTTCAAATAATTTCTTTCAGGAAACCTTGAGAAAGAAATGGCTATCAATATTAAATAATATAGTGGAAAATTGTGACAGAAATTAGGACCAAATCTAAATGCAAAAATGAACTTAAGAAATGTATACTTAACAGATGACTTCAATTCCTATATATAATAATGTTTCACCTTTCACTGTTTTTGCTTTGGTTTCCTTTTGCTTTTATTTACTCATTTCACAAATTGTTCTGATCATTATTTTCTAATAACTGTTTGATTTCTTCATCAATTTGTATTTCATATGTATTGCCGTTATACAATTTATGTAAAAATGTAATCCCTCTATAAACAGAAAGGTTTCTTGGGATCAATAAATAAAGTGTGTGCAGTGTAAGTATTGATATTTTTGTGATCACTAGGACTGACAAATTTTTTATGAATTGTTCAGATTATCGACCAGCATTTCATCAGTTTTTTTTCTTTGGTGTTTTGGCATCGACTGCTGTGGTCATTAGCCATGTGTTTTTTATAGGCCTTGTTACTAACTCCATACACCACCTTAGGAGCAGCACTTTTAATTGGAACGCAACAGTGAATCATGCAGGACTCACCCTAGTCGAGCCACGAGATTTTAATAATTTAATCGGTTAAATTAAATTAAAAATCCCAGCCCAACCAGGGTTCGAACTTAGGACCTTTCGACTCAGAGTTGGACGCTCTAACCACTGCGCCACGCCCCGACATTCATAAGTTTTTAGATTCATTTGAAAAAAGGGGCTAATTCTAATAAGCACCTAGAATGGAAAAGTTGTAAATTGCAAAAATTCAACCATTTATTTCGAATAAGGTTGAAAATTCTATATTGACGTTTATCTTGAGAAAATTGGTAAGACCATAATATAAAAGATAGTGTTAGTATATTGGTAATCTCTTTAGAACAGATGTTTTATTGAAGTAAATGGCTATATTTTCTTGTTTCAACCATGCCATGTGGAGGTAATAATTCACTATCTCAAGTAACTTCGTAATTTATGATTGGAATGGAAAAAAGGTTTCATTGGGTATATAAAGGAACTTCCATAATCATACAAATAATAAGAATGTACAAGAATGTAAGATTTGTTAATGGGTCAGAAATGCAGTATTCCGATCATGTCAATATCTTTCGGATGTCTTGTAATATACCGAGTAGCTACGGAAGTATTGCCTACTAAATATCTCAGTTATTGTGTGAGGTAGGCTTGTGAAATTTGGAGCTTCGATATAATAACATAAGAGCAACAATTTGAGCATATTGACATGTCGAAGTTAGCTTCCGGTCTGACCGGAAGTAATGTCAACTTTCTTATTTTATATAGCAACAATTTTTTTCCTTTCACGTAATTTAGCATTCAATTCCCTCTTTAATGACATATTACAGGTTGGTATCTAACCAGAAACTACATCAGAAAAAAATTATTATTGAAATTCACTGAGTAGGCCGTGAAAGCAAAATGAGAGCCAAAAATTGAAAAGCTGGCTATGGAAACCATACTTCACTTGATATCAGTTGCTACTACTGTGATATTTTATTTTCATTCGTCAGCGTTATAAAAAGCCGTAAAAAAATAGGAAAATTTGGGAAAAAAACAATACTCTGTAGGTCCATAACTTAAATAGGAACAAACAATTTTTTCTTGCCTGTACTATTCAGCATAACCATTTCCTTCTAATAGAAAGCAATTTCTTGAAATGAAATACCAAAAAATCAAATTATTATTTTTCAAATAACAAATACAGAGATTTATCGAAAAAAACATTCAAGTTGATAAGATTAAAAACAAAATAAATTCAAAACAAATGTTCGAATTGCATTGCCTCTGTTGATATTTTCATGTTGAACGTTCTCAACATTTGGGGCGTGATATCTTGGAAAGCTCTCCGAATCTTCACTTCTAGCTCATGTAGAGTTGTAGGATGTGTGGAGTACACCATATTTTTAAGATGATTCTCAGAATTTATGTCAAAATATCTTGCAAATGCAGTATTATAATTTGGAATACGGAGCAGTTATTTTTCCCGCAAGAGGGAGCCAAAATAAAAAGTTAGATGGCAAACATTGACATGGCTGAATTCCTTATCAAATTACCTTTTCAATGATGTGTCACACTTACTACTGTCCCTATTCAAATTGCTTGGGCGATAGTGCCCAAAGGGTGGGGGAAGAGGTATGACAGTTGAGGTTATGATAGAAAGATGTCCCCCTTGGATTAAAAATCGACGTGTTTTTGCATTTTATTCACAACACATGCGTTTTGAAGATATTCGATCAGTTTCGTTTTCGGTGCCCCACCCTGTATACATAAACACAGAATATGTGTGTGTGTGTGTGTTCTGTGTACATAATTACTTATTTGACATTCTGACTTTCAAAACAAACATAACCCAACTTTCTCTTCCAAAATTATCGGTTCTCTCTCTCTCTCTTATGACCCTTACTTCCTAATTGGCGCTTTTGTGGGTTATTTGGAACGTTGCAACTATTAGACTCCACCCATTGGCCGTACCCGTAAGAAGGCCAAAGCCTTCTAGGATTCAGTGACCCTACGAAATATTATACAATAGCGCTTTCTATCCGAAAACTGCCGAACTAAGATATCATTGTATGTTGGTGAAGTAGGAACTATTTCTTGATATATGTTTCGATTTGGCTATTTGACGCACAAATTTCCCAAACGACATTGTCTGGAGATTCGCTTTCAATCAAGTTGCACTATTTTTATGAGTATTTCCTTTGAAATAAAACAGAAGCGAGTAGGTATTAGCTCATTTCCGTCAATTGCCGACCAAAAAATCTCAATTTTCGAAATGAAGTCAATCTCAACATATTTAATTAGGATGCTAAATGCATAATGACACCGTCGTAGATTAATAAAGTAGATGGTATCGGATAGTTCATTCTTCAGTCATGCTAAACCGTGAAAAATACGCGTAATGGGAAAAAATATTTCCCAATTTTTTGTCAAAAAATTCCTATCGGAAGAGTTGTTTAGAATAGTATTGGGGATGAAAATTCAAATAAAAATATTGTTAAGTTGTGTTCAAGAAAATTCAAAGATTCGGAAGTCAGGCTTATGTAGGTATCAGTGCAGATTTTAAATTCATTGAACTCACCACTTTCATCAAAAATAGAATCTAGTCACATCAATATAAAAACACTATATTATGGATCACAAATTAAGTAATACGTGAATCGTAGCGTACAATGAAACTCTGAATAAATATTTGAGCACATTCCAAAAATGTGGCTTGTCAACAATTGCCCGTGATTTGTTTCTCGCACAATAATGTTATCAATCTGCAACACTGAGTAAACACTGCGAGAAGACTGAATTAATGATGAACGAGATGAAATAGGAAATACGTTTTATACAGGATGAGGATGCTGAATTATGATAGTGTTTCCTCTATCAGGTCGATTATGGCTAGAATCGACAACATACACAGGACCGTGGTGCTGTGTAGTGATGCGTTATAATAAAGCGGCCACTTTCTCTGTAAGCCATATTCATTTTGTACTGATAAAGAAGGAAATTAAATAAAAACAATCGCAAGATAAGAAGAACTTAGTACTAAAACTACAGAATACATATAGACCATTTCACTCTGCTACTAACACTTGATGATGAGTATAAATAATTTTTCACCACGCCTAAATCAATTTGATGGAATTGAAATATTATATTTCATTACGAGTGCGGAAAGTGACATTTTTCCCACGAGTGGAGAATATTGTGGCACGAGGTACATGCCGATTGCGACATTTCCATGAATATAAAATAATCAGTTTCGCACTGGTAATGTACACTACTTTTCTTGCGACAATGCGACAACTAATGTATTGACATGTTGCCATGTGAGCAAGAAAATCTAACAAAAATTATTGACTAAGAACCATTTCAAGTAACTTCATATATTTCGAATAGAGTGATAAGAAGTTAGCACTATATTAGTAATACTGTTATTATTAATTTCAAATAAAATGTTATTATTCAAAAAGGTTGGAAATTGCAGAAAACTTGCAATGTAGGCAACTGATTTCTTAATTGCCAAATGGTATATAAGAGAGAACAAAAAATAGGAATTTTGATCAGGAGTGAAGTACTCTTATTTTCGATAATATCGTCATTACAATGAATAATATAATAATTGTTGAAGTCATTTACTATCGAAAACAATTTCCAGATTTGGAATCACAGCCCCCTAAGCAAGAAACTTTCTTCTTTCCATTTTTAATTTATTTGGCCTCACAAGGAATACTAGTAACTCAAGTGCACCTCAGGTATCTCCCACCATCACTATAATAATAATTCGATGCAGAATACGGTAGGTATGATCAATTATTTGAAAAAACATTTCGAAATTCATTAGAAATGGTTGCCATTTGTGCAGGTTTTTTGGTGCAAGTTTGATATTTTTCACTCTGAATGTATGTACGTAATAACTACCACTATGATTAAGTTGAAGGAAACGAGTGAATGAAATAATATATTCACACTAAACAATTTAAGAATACCTATACACTCTAAATCTGCCCGTCAATCTCTCAGAGTGATAATTGAAGCAAATTCACCATGTCAGGATACGAATTTACAATAAATAAGAAATTAACCTAAATATTACTCGTTACAGTAAAATCTCAGCTATACAATAATTTTGAATTCAAATTTCCAAGTAGCACACCTATATTGGTAAAATATTGGTACAATATTGTGAACATATTGGCGAAATATTTTAAATGCATTGGCGAGAAAAAAAATGTGAACATTCGGCGATTTTGGTCCAATATTACTTGAATAATTTTGGCGAAATATTCTCAAACTGATATTGGCCTCAAAATATTCCGCGATATTGGTACAATATCGCTGATACAATATTCTGACAATATTCAATAGTTATATTGTCGAGAAGTAAAATGTGAACATTTTGCAATATTGGTCGAATATTGTTTAAATATTTCAAAAATTGTTTTAGTATTTATCGATTTGGTACAGTATCATTTGGATATATTGGAGGATGTCAATATACCTTGGCAAATTACTAAAAGTCTTTTAGTTGACGAAGGTGACACCAGAGTCTGCCTTTTGATCGCCATAAGCACTGAGTGAGCTGTCTTGAAAACAAGTTAAGGGTAGTATTTAATATAGTTTCGAAGGATTCAGAAGACGTTCTATATGTAGAGCCACCTAGCGAATTTTTATCCAGGTTTGATCATGATATAATTTTAATAGGTTTCATTGAATATTCTGCCAATATTCAAATTTCTTATCAATCTAGATGTAGGAAACAATATGAAGAAAATATTGTTTTAACGATATCGATAAATATTATTGAACCAATATTGGCCCAATATTAATTAATAAGATTTGTTGAATATTGGCGAAATGATATTCAACAATTGTGTAATCACACTTGTAGATACAATATAGTTTTTATTACTAGAATCGATATGAGGGTAATATTGGGATTGCAATATTTATTCTAGATGTGGAAAACAATATATAAAATCAATATTGTTTTATCGATATTGGTAGAAATTATTTAACCAATATTGACCCAATATTTCAAGTGATAATCTACATTCAAAACTAGTTCAACCAATATTCCTCCAATATTATTAATATAATACTCTTTTTTGAATATTCACCCATATTGGACCAATATTGATTTTTCATTTACAATATATCTATATTGGCCCAATATGGTACCAAGATTCAGCCAATATGATGTGCTACCTGGGTTAAAGCATGTGGTCCAAAAACCTGGCTCTTTTACAGACAGTAACGAAAAGAAAAGACAAGATCTCGTAATATTTTGAATACTTTTTAAATTCTCTGCTTATTACTGTGAAATAACAAGAACCTGTAATATCTAAGCTGGCGTGATTCTTCCGGCTGGCGCCAGATGTTCGTTGTTTACTGACGCCTGTTGTAGTGTAAATTGGGAATGAGTGGTTTTGTAAGGTTATTTCAAATGTTCTCTTTGAAGACATACAATGATTTCACCAATGTTTAGGTATGTTTTTATATTTATGAATGTTTTTTGTTTTAGGCAACATGGTTTTCTCGAACATGTCTGCATCCATTTGGAATTTTGGGTCTTGTGTTCTTTTTTGTTCCTATTTTCTGTATGCAGGGTGGTTTTCGTTTATTCTATATAAAATGCAGGATAAACGATGATAGATAGAGAAAAACTGATAAACGTGTCCCGACTTCTCATTTGTTTCGGGTATGCAGGTATTTCGAAAAATGGTCGATGCCTGTTTTAGTCTGTACCTCAGTTATTATTCGAAATAGGTATTCAATTAAAAAGTCGAAAATGATTTTTGTGTATGGTTTTTGTATTGAATAAAGTGGCCTTCTCGGATTTTTTCAGAGTAAAATGTTTTGAGATATTAGATTTAAACTTTTTTATGAGGCCCACATGATGTGTAAACGTGAAATTTTCTGTATCTTTTTGTTTATCCTTCATCTCAAAAAATTTCATTTACCCTGAAAATAATTCCAGTACACTACTACGTAGTCGACAGAAATGTAATAAAAAGTTGATGTCAGTTGAGACTGAAATGTTGAGTGATTCCATAGGTTAACCGTGTTAATAGTATATTACATCATACGAGTGCGGAAAGTGACACTTCTCACACGAGCGGAAAATATTGTAGCACGAGGCGTAAGCCGAGTGCGACAATCCCACAAGTGTGAGAAATCACTTTCGCATAAGTAGTGTACACCATTTTTCCCACGACCACCTATTTTAAATATGTAAATATCAGATCGTGTATATTGACTTTCCTGACTAATCTCACTTTTTATTTATCTGTGACAGTCTATGTTTGAATATTGTTTCTATAAAAAGTGTACATGAATTATCAGTTACTTTTTTAGTGAAATGAAGAAGTAACGATAATTAACGTTCTTAGCTTTTTAAATTTTTACAGAATGTGCCTGCGCCTGTTTCTATGGTTGGATTCCGGTAGTTTGTATTAAAACCAACTACTAAAATAATTATAAATTAATAGTTATAAGCTTCCGTTGCTATCCCTTAATAATTTGAACTTTAAAAATAGCTAAATTTTGTTTTAATGAAATGAAAATACAAGAAATATCATGATATGATTATTTTAAATCGACCTTATTCAAATCTGAATTAGCTAAGTTGAAAGAGTATCCGGTATGATGACTGCAAGGTTGTGGGTTCGATTCTCGGCGTCAACATTTTTTCTTTTCTTTATTGTTTATCAATGATTAGTTTAAAGTTCAGTTTTTATGTAAATTCACGGGTTTGACGGCTTATTGATAGCCGTGCGGAAAGTTTCTTTCCGCACTAGTGCGTGAAGTACTTTCCGCACGCGTGAGAATGAAGTCCACTTTCTATGAGAGTAGAGAGTGCGATTTGTATTATTTTCCTATGTGGTCGTAGGAAAAATAATTATTGAAATTTAAAATATGAATAATTAACGTAAGTATTCAACATACAGCTCACAGAGTAAACAAGTTGAATCTATATCTTTTATTTGACCACAAACCTGTTACGTTCAAATAAATGTTATGGATGTATTTTTATTTTCCAAATTTTGTTGACTATTAATTTACAAATCAGTAAAACGCAAAGTCGTTTCCACAATTTAATATCACCATCCGGAGCAGTAGGAAGGTAAAACGGCTGTCAGTCAGTTGACAGTCACATAGTAGTACATGTCTTTAGATGGTGTGGTGCTGCTGGATTCTCCGGGTTTTCTGCAGCTATAAGAGACATTTTGCCACGAGTGAGCCGGACCAGAGAGCTGATTGATAGTGTTTATTTGGATTTTTTTGCGGCATCAACTTCTAGGTTGAAACGTGTACTTGAATAACTATTAAACTGATCAACTGATAAGTTTATTGATAAAATTAGCCGGAAATCTGGCGACGAATTTTGGAAAGGTCCTTTTAACAACTTGAAATTGCGAAAAAAACATAATTTCGTCAATTGGCGAATCCAGACTCGCGAGTCTGGGAGATCGTTTGCGGTTATTTTGTCACTGCACAGCATGTAACATTAAATACAACATGCATATTCCCAAGAGTTAAAGACAAACAGCATGCTCTATATCACAAAAGTAAAATATGTTATCATACTCCACTTAACAACAAAAATGAAACAAAAATTAAAATTCCACATTCCACAAGAATAAAAAGACATCAGTCCACGATGAGTAATCAAAACAGACAACAATCTGTTTTTCAAAAAAGTGAATCAAACTGTTTGACAGTTCCACAATTCACAATCAGATTGATGATAATAATCTATTTTATATTAAAAATACTAATTATAAATTTCAAATCTATCTATAACGTTTTCTATATTGACATTAATTGAGACAAGGTGGACCTCAGTCAAGCTAGAGAAATTCACAGTATCTGCAAAAGCATATTTTATAGTGGGATACATTTTTCTACTACACTCCTTGAAAGCAGAGAGAGAGAGCACAACCAGCAATTTTTGTTGGATTCTCTTCCCAATATTGAGTACAAAAAAGTAATTCCGTCTCAAGAGATTCATCGATATTTTTGTAAAATTTGAGAATTTTTTTTGTAAAATTTGTTTTAACGAATCTCCCAGGTTTTCGGAGAAAACACCTCAAAAGCAGCAAGGAAGAAGGACAGAAGCTGTCTGCCCTTCTTCCTTGTGGATTGCGAACTACTTCAGCTATGTGACGGGTGGTGATATCGAACCCGTGTCGCCTGGGTGGAAGGCAAACGCTCTTCACCACGACCACATCGCATGCGAAGGATTCAAGCAAAAGGTACGGGTCGGGTCGCTGCCGCTTTCGATCGATCAGTTAAGCCGTGAATATTCGACAGCGGGTTGAGATGGACAATGCATCTGAATTCAGGAAACTAAAAATGTATGTATTTCAACGTTATAGATGGTTATACAGGCTTGAGGGGGGAGGTGATAACCACCTTCACCTCTGCCTGGATCCGCCACTGTTGTATGCTGCATAAATATTTCTTCATACCCACAGACAGTGTTTGTGTATAGATACGAAATGGATTATAAGTGAGACCCTAGTACTTTCACAACTGACTTTGTGTTTGTGCGCCTGTTCATATACCTTGTTTAGATCAGGATACGATCAACAGAATCCAACGAATTCCAAACTCTTGTGTCAGATTTATTACTAGGATCATAAAGTATGACAGGGTTTCATACAAACTCAAAGAATTGGGATGGTTGAATATAAAGATACGGCAAGACGTTGCATCCTTTCTTTATACTATGAAATAATAACAAAAAAACAAAAACACAGCTTTCATACTTGACAAAAGATGAATTGACCCGAAGTGGGGACCACAATATCAACATCACATTTAACGGTTTATTGACATGTCCACCTCATAGAACGAAGTTGATTGAAAGGATATTAAAATTCAATCTTTTTTTTTTCCCAGTCAGTCCCAGCCTCCGGAGCTCTGGCACATCCGGAGGACGCGCTGGTGTCGTTTACACCAATAACCACTCCCCACGTCCGTAGGGTACGTGACTATTGGGTCCGAGAGTCATGTGCTCTGAGCAGACGAAATGAACCAAGAATGAAGAAGGAAGATTTCTGCCATATTACGGCAAACCGGTATGATTTTGAAATTCGAGAGCAGTGCGTCTATCATTCCTCCAAGGACTCCTATGATCAGAACCACCATTTCAACAGAATGGTTTGGAAAGATCTTTCGAGTTCAAAGTGTGGATCTCAGCAATGGTAAGTAAACATTTAGATGCAGTATTTCCGGGCCAGCTCAGTTCGCAGACCTTACTTTTTTCGATTTTATTTTTTGGGTATACTTGAAGGATAAAGTTTTCTTGACACCGACTACAGATATCGACCACCTCAAAGTGAAAATACGGGTTGCATGTACCTGATAGCAGTACAAGCACCAAGTTAGAAAATTGCCATGAAAATTGTATGACAGAAAACGTGTGTGCATCCAGCAAAGAGATGGTCAATTCGAGTATATAATGCCATTGATTCATTATCTTTATTCATTTCATTTTCCACCATGAATTCATTATGAAATAAGTTATTTTTTTGCTTGTTTAATTTCTTCCAGTTTAATGAAAAAGTATTTCTTTCATCGAAATTGTTAGTCAATTTCAAAATATGCCCAAACGAATTTACAAAACACGTCAGCTATTCCAGGTGAAACGTAGTTTTATATTACTGAATTTGGATTTAAGCGTTTTTATCAACATTTGTGATGAAAAAGACAGGTTCGTAGTTTGAAAAAGAAACAACTTGATGGTGGCCGAGAAGATACGAATCAAAAATTTCTGATATGAATACACCGTTATATTAATTTCAGGTACAATAAAATTCCCCATTCTCCTTCTCCACTTTTTGAAATTTTTACTATGCTTAAAAATCTAAAATGGCACCAAGTTTTCCCTGTGTAACTTACGAAGTACCAGAGTCCCTGTAGATTTTTTCTGACCAATGTAATGTTCTCCAAAATGGTTACTTTTTTCCCATTTCATTGTATTCGTATCTAGAATATAGTTAGTTAGACTTAAAAATTTAAACATTTTGATCTTTTGATCATAAAATTAATGTCGAAATAATGAAGGGTTAATAACAAAGGTGATTTGGATGACTACAAACGTGAAAGAAAAATTCTCATTATAGATTATAAGAACGGACTGAAATGACAGGAAGTCACCTGATTGATATTCACTAGAATCCGAAAAGAGTCAAAAAACCTATGTGAAAAAAGCGAGAATCATTTCTTGACTACAGTCAAGTGTTGAATGAAGAAGACCATTGGATGAAACGAGAAAAATGCATTTGCGTAGTTTTCTGATATTTACTACTTAGAGGCGACTTTTACGAGTCCCACGGCAATAATTCAAATGTATCGATAAATTATTTCAAAACCGGAAACGATTACTCGCAGTGACTTCTACCAAGAACATCTTTTTTACACAAAAACTTTAGAAACATCTATTTTTCCAACAGAAAACGTGACACAGGTACGTAAAAAAAGTTGAAATAATTGATCAGACATGTAGGTGTCGCCACCCCCAAGAATGAGGCAAATAAACATCAAATATTTGATATTTTCATTTGAAAATACGCCCAGATATCAAACTTCAATCGAATATTGAAATTATTCACAAAAAACAAAAATAAAAATTCAACTTTTCTTCTCATTTAGTAACATGCTCCTGAATTTTCTACACGTACTTTAGAAACACAATGTGTGAATATTTGTATTTAGTTTATTGTAGCCACATGACATCTGATTTGGACAAATATTGTGAAGATCTAATCGTTTTCAGTGTAATTTCAATTACTATGGATCTTCATCAAGTAAAGGTCGAGTTTTTTGTTTGTTTATTTCTTCAGAAATATATCAGCACACCATCTTTTGTTAAAAAAGCGTGTACTGACATTGGCGACATTCAATTTAAGGGATGAAAATGACTTAATTGTGCAAGAGTGCAAAAATACCAATATTTGAAAATATTCCATTCATTGTTATTATTATTTACCGTCCTAACTTTGAGGATGAATCGTTGGTACTACTATAATTATGATACTCCGATTCTGACAAAAAAAATCACACCATGTTTCTGTGTACATTATAATGTTCTGAAGAAAAATCAAAAATATTAGTTTAATTTTTCAGTTTTTGAGAAACACATCATCAGTCCATTTTATGTAAACTTCAATATCAATTAAATGATACTGTACAGCAACGACTTCGTTACATATTAGTTGAAAAATACAGTTAATGAACTCACATTTAATTGCTGAATATCAGATGATGATAACAAAAATATTAACCAAAGATCTGATCTTTATTTTCTTATCACGCATTCACTGAAGGCAAGTTGTCTTTGAGGTACAATTTTTTAAGTCCACCACACAAACTAAATCGACTTGTTCGTCTACAGAACGTACAACAAACTGTCCAAGACTATTCCTACGACAATTTTTTACGCTATCATACTGAACATCCGTTTTAATTGGCATTTAATGAGGAACGACGTAAACACGAGTTCGTAGCCTACTCGATGAAAATGAGTTGTGTGGTTGGGTCCAGAAACTAGTGGATAATCTATTTTTGTATTTTGAGAGGCCCTTTCACTGATGAACCAAAATATAACACCTATTAAGAGAGCTGTATGCGTAAGCGTGCGGAGTATGGTTCTCCAAATAAACAGAAGTCACATGTGAACTGCCACACTACTGTTGCTTTAAATAAATCAAATAGGAATACTTATTCTGTAGCACTTCATGAAGAAATGTATAGTTTTTATTACTTTGTGAATACATTAATGAAATTTGTAAAAACAACTCTAGTACGTACACACTTCAGGTCATAGACATCCGAAATCATTCGGTTGAGTTTGAAAAGCTCGGAGAACTGATTTGTGGTGTGTATTGAATACTGCACATGAATATACAGGGTGTCAATTTGAAAACTTCCCACCCTTAATATCTTCCTTCCAGTAAACAATACGAGTAATCGAAAAAACAGGTCAATTTTATTGTCAAGGGGGACACTTTCAAGGACTATTTGTAGCCCTCGTGGTTCAACCCCCTAGGAGGGGTAGATGTTACCCTTCGAATTTTAAATGGGAAGGGGGGTCAAGTGGCACATCATTTTGATGGGCGTTCAATTCTTGTTCCAATGGTACCCTGACTTATTATTTTGTGATGAGCATTTCGAAAAATTGCGTTCTAAACTAACAGAAGTAATTATTAGAACGCCTATACTGAGATGCATGGTTTGGCCAGAACTGGTTAGAATATTAGGTGGTACCGTTCCAACCCTGTATTAGGGGTAACATTAGCCATTAGCTCCAAACACTTTACATAAAAAAGTAGTCTAATAGTAAAACGTAGATGGTAGTGAAGTTGTGTTTATTAAATGCTGAATTTTTAAGTGTCATCGCAGAAATTGTACAGATAGCCTTCCTTTTTTGCTACTTCTGCTGTAAAAAGTTTCTGTTTTCCGGCAAAAAATTGGTTAGCAAATTTGAACTATGTGGTAGTATTGTGAATACCGTTGTACCTGTTGGGCTGTTTAGGAATTACTTTAATAAGTGTATAAAAGTGTAAAAATGGTTTACATTCTTCAAGACAGAATTGAAATGATTGTAATTTATGGAGAAGTTGGAAAGTGCGCACGAAGGGCGGCATGTCTTTTTAACGAAAGACATCCAAATTGTAATGTAAGTCACCGGTATGTGCTTGATTTGGTGAATAAGTTTCACGAAACTGGTTCAGTGACAAATAAAAAAAGAAATAACCCCAGAGTACTAAATGAAGCAGCTCAAATTGAAGTTTTGGGAACATTTGCTGCAGAGCCCACGAGCTCCTTACGATCAGTATCAGAACAGACGGGAATGTCATGCGAGACTATAAGAAAAGCATTGAAAATGCATAAATTTCATCCATATAAAATGCAGATTCTTCAAGAGCTCCACGTGGATGATTATGATAGAAGAATAGAGTTTTGTGAAATCATGTCTCATCGAGTCAATACCATCCCTAATCTTCTGTTAAACATCTGTTTCAGCGATGAGTGTTCATTTTTTCTGAATGGCAATGTTAATAGACAAAATTGTCGCTATTGGAGTGACGAAAACCCACATATTTTTCGGGAAGGGCATACACAACACCCACAAAAAGTTAATGTTTGGGCTGGTATTCTTGGAAATGCCATTCTTGGTCCATTATTTCTGGAAGAAAACTTGACTGGGAATCTGTACCTTGATATGCTTGAAGGGACTATCGATCCTCTTATAACTCACGAGCTAGAAACTCAAATTGATGCAGAAGGTAATGAACTTTTGCAGGAGGATCTGTTACATTACCAGCAGGACGGTGCTCCACCTCATTATTTTCTTCCCGTCCGACAGTGGTTAAACGAGAGATTTCCGGGTAGATGGATTGGCAGAAGGGGAGCAGTAGAATGGCCTCCGAGATCACCGGATTTAACACCCTTAGATTTCTTTCTTTGGGGGCATCTTAAATCCGTTTTTTATAAAACACAACCTTCTGATATTGACGAACTTAAAAGACGAATTACAGCAGCATGCCAGTCAATTCCTAGTGAAGTTTTCCGTAATGTTAGAGGGGAGTTCGAAAACAGACTGTATTACTGTTTAGAGCAAAATGGACAACATTTCGAACAGCTAATCAGATAAGCGTAAGTAGATTTTATGTTGGAAATGTCTTTCTCGCAAATTAAATTTTATTGTGTAGAAGGAAAATAACCACCAAATAAAAAATCCCATGCGTAATAAATTTATTCCTGTCATTCAAGGGTTGGAGCGGTGCCACCTATTCTTCTAACCATTTTTATTAAAGGGAGTCAATACAATAATGCATCTCAGTATAGAACGCAATTTTTCGGAAAATGCTCATCACAAAATAATAAGTCAGGGTACCATAGGAACAAGAATTGAACGCCCATCAAAATGATGTGCCACTTGACCCCCCTTCCCATTTAAAATTCTAAGGGTAACATCTACCCCTCCTAGGGGGTTGAACCACGAGGGCTACAAATAGTCCGTGAAAGTGTCCCCCTTGACAATAAAATTGACCTGTTTTTTCGATTACTCATATTGTTTACTGGAAGGAAGATATTAAGGGTGGGAAGTTTTCAAATTGACACCCTGTATAGCAATTGTAGTGTATGCATTAATAGAACAGTGCTGCTGCATTTTTGAGATAAAAAAATTAATAACAGCATGAAGTGGAAGTGGAGCAAAATATTGTTCGAATGACGAGAGAAATAAATTGTAGTCGAAAAAACGGATAAATAAAGGTGGAACAGGTTGAACTTTTGGGGGTTGAAAGCGATATTTCACGGTATTTCGAGAATTGCAACGAAAGTTGATCTCCCATCAAAAAAAGTTGAATGGCAAAGTTGTTGATAATGAAAAGAACTGAAACTTTTGTATTCAACATTTTTTTACATAACCTCAAATTATTCTGGAAAATCGGAAAAACCAATTTTTAGTTATTAATTTTTATTTTCGCTTACAGAACTATTTTTTTACGGAATTTGGTGGAAATATAACTTATTATGTTTGAAGTAAGCTGTAATTCTTTTGTAGCGGAATACGGATTTTTCCTTTTTCTCGACAAATTCCGAAAAAACGACCTCATTTTCACTGAAAAGTTTCACCGATAAAGTTCTCCTTTTCGAGCTCGCCATCCGTCAGTTTTTTTGTTGGAGCGTCTACTTTTGGATTATGTAATCAAAGAAAGTAGCACTACTGTGGAAATTTTCCAAAATACGCGAAAAAAATAAGAAAAACAAAATTTTTGAAAATCAATTTTTTTTTATTTTTGTTCTATACTTATATTTGTTAATTGAAATTATTGAAATCAACAGTTGAAACCTTTCGAGAATAAACATTTTATATTACCTAAATAGGTACAAAGAGTAAACAAGGACATAAATAAGAATTGAATTACGATAAAAGGGCGAAAGGAGCCGAACTTTTGGAGGTAAAAATGGTTTCTCATGATTTGCAGCAAAAATTAATCTCCTACAAATAAGAGTTTGAAAAAAAGTTGTTCGTAAGGAAAAGAACATAACCACAAATTTTCAAAAATCAGTTTTTCACGGTCAATTTGAGGTTATTTCGAAAAGGGTTTGATACAAAAATTTCGATTTTTTTGTTATCCACAACCATTGAACGTTTTCCGCTTAAAAGTCACGTTTTGCAGCAAATCGCAAAAAAACGTTTTAAACTCCTAAACTGCATCCCAATTTCACCATTTTGAGTGTTTTCGTGTTCAAATATTTTTTCGGTTGAAGTTGGAACCTCTACAACATTCTCCACCTGGTCCTTGCCTGTTACTTCATTTCTTATTTTCGGCTTTTAAAAAAATTCGGTATGCTAACTAAAGGAGCCGCCCGCTTTCCGAGTAGTTCAAAGAGTTTTGAGAAGAATTAATATTCCGCTATTTCCGATATTTCCACTAGATTTGGCGACAAAAAAATGCAAACCAAATTAAAACGGTTTTTCTGATTTTTTCCGGAAAATTTGAGGTTATGTGGAAAAATTTTAAATATAAAAGTTGTAGATCTTTTTTTGCCAACAACTTTTTCTCTAACTTTTATTCTGAAGGATGTTAATTTTCGCTGCAAATCGTGAGAAACTATTTTTACCCCAAAAAGTTCACCTACTTTCGCCCTTCCATCATAATCAAATCCTTATTTATGACCTTGTTAATTTTTTGTACCCATTTAGGTATTATAAAATTGATATTGAAATTCTTATGGATTTAAATAATTTTAATAAATAAAGATTTAAAGAATTGATTTTGGAAAATACATTTTTAAATTTTTTCGCGTTTTCTGGAAACAAAATTCTGCAGTAATGCTAATCTTTTATTACATAATCTTAAAATAAACGCTTGGACGAAAAAATAGGCAGCTGGCGACCCTGAAAAGATGAACTTTATCGATGAAAATTTTCTGTTGAAAAAAAAAGACAAATCTGTATTCCGTTACAAAAAAATTACAGCTTATTTGAAACATATTTGGTCATATTTCCACCAAATTTCTTGAAAAAAAAAAATTTTGCGCGAGAAAAAATTAAAAAACTGATATACTTATTGGTTTTCCGATTTTACAGGAAAATTTGGGGTAACGTGGAAAATGTTTGATACAAAAGTTGTAGCTCTTTTCATTTTGAACAACTTTGCACTTCAACTTTTTTTGATATGAGGTCAACTTTCATTGTCATAAACCGTTAAATATCGCTTTCAACCCCTGAAAGTTCACCCCACGTTCCACCCTTCTCCATTTTTTCAACTCCCATTTATTTTTTCCGTCATTCGAACATTATTATACTCCTCTTGCAGTAGGTCTTATGCTGTTAATAATTTTTTCCGCTTTTATATTTTTTGTCGTCCATCAGCAATGTCTATAAAACTGTTTAAATGAATATATCTACACCGATTGGAGAGCTGCAGCCTATAGACACTGATATTTATCCAGTAAAGGAAAATTATATAAACACAAACTTACAGCATCTAATTATTGTGAAAAATGCAAGCGAATTGACGTTCTAAATCACAGACTCCAAGAATTTGGGCATGCTAAAGAGGTCTGGTGCTGGATAAAAAATCTATTGATGGAAATTTTCGAAATTCAGATTGATTGATTAGACATCTACGAATTGTTTACAGTACAGATCAAAACTAAAAATGATCTGAATGCATGGATTTGGTTCTGTGAATCCCTGATATATTTCAATTTAGAGAGAAAAGGCAACTTAGATGAATACAAGAGAATGATTGAGTTTGATAGATATTTCAGGATACGGTCAGAAAAATTCAGTAACAGAATCCCCATGTTCTGAAACCAGTACTGATGATTCATACCATAGTTAATATATTATAGTAAGTAAGAGAAACTGTACACAACCGAGATGTACTTAATATTATGTAATTGATATAGGTGGATGTATGTGTTCTTATATGTGATAATAAAATTTAAAAAAATACGAATAAAAAACTATGGTATTTAAAGAGCATTGCAAAGTAGTTCTTCTGCAAAACGATAATGTCATAAAATACAGAGTGTTCGTTTAAGTAGACAGATTGTGTATTTCGGACAATTGTTTTCGCGAAAAATAGACAGTGACTGATAAACATTTTTCGTGAAGTAGACAGTTGTACATATTAACGGGGTATAAACTGATACACTTCTAGCGTGTGAAAATAATAATAATAGTAGACTGGTGGTCCGTGAAATAGACTAAGTGAAATAGACAATAATGATAATAATAGACTGGTGGCCCGTGAAATAGACTGTGTGAAATAGACTAATAAAAAATGTGTTGGAGGAAAGTTCACCTGGTCGATGAAGGTTGCGGAATTGAAGCATAACTGGAGAAAAGGGAACTTGATACCAGTGGTAAGAAGGCCACGCTTAATACAAGGATTGCTGAGGGATTAGTCCAGGAGGACGAGCATTCGAAGTTTCTGGAATTGATATGGGTTCCATAATGAGTAAACTTGACGGATTGGAAGTGAGTTTGAAGGAAGGAATTCAAGAGAAACTTCTAGAAAATTCGAATACTTTGAAGGAAGAACTTAAAGAAAACTCGAAAAATCTGGAAGAAAAGCTGCTGGAGAATTCCAAAGGTTCAAGGGAAGAGCTTCTAGAAAATTCGAAGAATCTGAGAGAAGAAATTCTAGGATATTCGAAGATTCTGGAAGACAAACTCCTCGAAAATACAGAAGGTTTAAAAAAAGAACTTTCTGGCGTGGCGACTCGACTGGAAGACTGTCGAGACAGAGTGGAGAAAATCAAATATGAAATTGAAGAAGAGATGGGAAAATTGAAGGAAATAATCAGTGAAGAGATCAAAGGCGGACTCGAGGCGGAAATCAACAAAATAAAGTAGAAAATCAGAAAGAAGGAAAACCAGATTGAGAATAGGCGGTTATGCACACTGCTTTTTCTTTAATTTGTATCTTCACTTTCAGTAAGCCCTTCACTAAGATGTTGAAACCATGAATTTTCATGGAACTATTTATGCATCCAAATTAACTTTTCTCTCTCTTTACCTATTATTTAAGACCTAACCAACTTTTTATCTCTTAAAGAAAAAGAAAATACAAATATTACTTATGACATAAAAGTGACATAACCTTCGCAAATTATAAAGACCGGTCAAAATTAAATAAAGCGCAAAGTACTTATTAGTCAATAAATAATAACATTGAGACCTTCAAAACTATATTATAAGTATACATTTTTGTATGATGAATCCCATAGATTAAGTTCTCAAAAAAGTGTAAAAAAGGCATTTTGTGTGAATTTTCGCTGAGAAAATCAAGTTTGAAAATGGTCGATTTTCAAGATTCAGAAGGTCATAACTCGAAAAGTATAAGAGACCCCACAAAATTCGTTCGGATTCGTGTTCAGCAGATAAAACTACGTGAGTAACACTACTTTTCTTATTATTTCGAGAAAAAGACCGATAAATTGAATAAAGCGAGTGCATAAATGAATCAAAATTCTTGAAGTAAATTTAGGTGTAATGACAGTTGATGAAAGTTACAGATTAATGAAAAAGCGGTGTGCATAAATATACCCACACCACAGAATCTGTCAATGAAAATTCATTGCTGGAACTGAGTTTGAACTAGGATGATGTTCAGAAGGGTCTGAAAGATGTGAAGATCAGTTCGGAAACAGGAAAGCTCTCCTCAGTTCGATTGAAAAACACCAAGAATGACATTTCGGGAAGAAATGTCTTTAAAAAAGGGTCGATGTGGCGATGCTGCAGGCGAAGCCAGACATGGTATGCGATTCTCAAATGTCTACCAGCCTTTGTCGCATGCAACAAAATATCTCCATCCTTTCTCAATGCATATTCGAGAAAGGCGATAGACATATTTTGTCGCATGCGACATATGATAGTCGACATTTGAGGATAGGGCCCCTGAACGCTCATGCGAGCAGCGTGAGAGTGCGAATGACTTTTAAGGCGCTATGCATCAAGAGGAATCTCGTTGAATCGAAGAACGTTCCTAACTAAGGCTTACTAGAAATATCAAGAGCGTTTGGCGAAATGAACTGCATATACAAAGAGAACCACGCAGACAGAACTGGGGAGTTGAACAGTCAGTGAAGCAGAAGTCGAACATAAATAGTCCAGTGATTGTTATATAAATTAGAGTATTGTGTTGAAATTATTGAAGCATTTTATTTCGTCAAATGAATTATTTTGAAGTGAATTTATGCCAATTTACTACAGAGGTGATCTGAAGTGGATTTTTAGAAATAAAATACAGAGTGTTCGTTTAAGTAAACAGTTTGTGTTTTTCAGACAATTGTTTTCGCGAAAAATAGACAGTGACTGATAAACATTTTTCGTGAAGTAAACAGTTGTACATATTAACGGGGTATAAACTGATACACTTCTCGCGTGTGAAAATAATAATAATAATAATGAAATTATTGGAGCATTGCATTTCCTCAAATAAATTATTTTAGAGTGAATTTGTGCTAATTCACTACACTAGATTAAAAAAATAGGATTTACTGTATCGATTCAATGAGGTCATTTCGAATCATGAATACGCTTGTTTCTCAACTTTGGATAGGTATAGGAGAGAGAATCATCCCACTTACATATTTCGTTCCTTTCAATATTAATTATTAGTTATTAATTAGTTCGAAATTTCACAAATGTCAATTTCAACTATTATTTTTCATCGCCCGTATTTATTTCAATTTAATTCAGCTAAGTTATTCTATCTTACTGACAAACCGGGAATTTCCATCTATAAAAATTTGACCAGTGAACAAATTGCTTTCCTATAACCGGAATACTATTGACAAAAGTGCCTAGGCTACCGAGCTGTGATAGTTTTGCAATATAGTTTTCATTATATTTAATAGTACCTACATCATTATTTCGATTTCTTTTCAATCCTGTCATTCAGAACAGGTCTGAAAATAACATTTACTAGAAGAGAAATTTAATTTGGTATAGACGGCTATTTTGTATTAGAAATTTCTAGGGTCATCTTTCGGCAGTTTTATTCACAAAATGATAAACAAAAACCTTTTCCGCTAAAGCCCCTACCTTATTTGTTCAGTTCGAAACGGTCAGTTACATTCCTTTTCCGTTTTGCGGGTTGAAAACCTAACAAATCTACAAGCTTAAATAGAGCGCTACTATTCGGGATCAAGTTTATATTACTGTTACGTTCGTAAGAAAAATATCTGAGTTCGGAGTTATAATATAATTTATAGTTATAATGCGCATAAATACTTTTTGAACTGAAGCATACTTTAGACAGTTATTGTCACGGCAAGTACAGAGACTAAAAATACAGGAGTGTGAAAACATCAGTGAATAGGAATTTCAAATATTTCAGAAATATAACATAATACTAAAAATTGCATTTTTTTGTTTTCAGTTGAACTATTTTCCAGAGTTTTTTGTATACAACTCAAAAAAAGGACAGCTGGGAAAATCTGTAACAATCATTGGTTACTATTCTGTATCACAAATAAAACCGCAATAAGTTATGTTCTTTTATGCAATTTTCAAAATTATTTTAAAGTGCTCAGTGCTCACTGCTCGAAATTTCTGAGCACTTTTTGAAGTTCGGTGCCTACGAGCCTTTTACTATTGAGCACAATGATGAGTGTTCGCGATTACTTTTCTAAGGGCATGGTACTCGGGTGCCTGCGAGCACTAATTGTCAGTGCTTAGTGCTCGCGAGCACTAATAATCAGTGGTTGACACAGCTTTCTTCGAGACCATACTGATTTTTGTCCAGACAACAAGATACTTCTGAATTTTTGGGATACCTGTTACATACACTCCGTGAGCAGCAAAATGATTCAACCCATATTCTCGACTGCTCTGAATTATATGAATTCACACCGTCCATCACGTCTTCAATAAATGAATCTTTCGGATGTGAAATCCTTACTGCCATTCTAGGAGACAAGTAAATTTCAATTTATTCATTCATTCATCTCACAATACAGGCATGTCTACAATAGATAACTGAAAGCTAGATGATTATGTTGGGCTCACCTAAGTTTAGGAAAGCATGTTTTTCATCATAATCCGTTTTATTTATTTGCCTAAAAAAATGATTACTGATTTTTTTATGAATGGTAGCATTATGTATACATTTGTATACATATTATACCCGCAATAAATAATTTGAGTAAGGATGGTGACGATTTTCGAGTGAGTGCAATGAGGTTTACCTTTTTTTAAATATTGTTAAAAACGTATTCATATTTGTGAGCATCATGTTTTTTACTTCTCTTTCGGAGCGTTCATATTAAGTACACACTTGAGTGAACTTGGAAGCATATTAAATAATTTATGGCCATAGAAAAATATTGTATTATGTGTATGAGTTTTTTTGAAAATCGGTAGGGTTGCTGATTGATTTAGGTGAATCTAGTGATACGTATATGGTATTTGCTTATTTTTCTTTTTTCTCTTAAGGTCCTCTCTAAAGCATTGAAGACAAAGATATTTCTATTATTGGAAAGTTTATTTGTATTAAACAATGAGTTTGAGGAAAAACGTTTTTCTTCTTTAACTAAAATTTTCAGTATGGTATTCTGTCCTGTTTGTACATTTTTTATAACTGTATTGATGTTCCTTCCCACGCAACGATACAATATATGATAATGCTTTCCGATAGTAAAAATATATAGTTCTAAGGACTTTCTTGGTAAGTATATCCCTAATATTTTCTCAATAATGGGACAATTGCAGTTTACATGGGGTTGGGAACAATTTTCTTTGTGGATACGAAGATTATGCACCTGTGGTTAATCAGGTAACAATGGTGAAAAAGTGCTGTATTTAGTGTTATTCATATTGAGATTAAGTGGATTGTGATTCAGCCAGAAATCAGTTATACTAGAGTATAAATTATCCCATGTATCACCGGAAAATACTATAGCAGTACTATAACCAGTCTTACTGAAACACCATAATAACTCTGAAGCTCATCAGGTAGTAGCAGAGTCTGACTAAAGCACACGGTTCTCCATTCTGACCATAGACAAAATGGATACACTGAAACCTTTGGACAACCATACGCATTTTCTACTTCAAGAGAAAACTCTGATTAAACAATTCCTCATCAGTATATACCAAGATTCAGATGTAAGGATGATGTGGTGCTTCAAGTTTTCCTGCTGTTGTAAAAGAAAATACACCACCGTATCCCAATAACCAGTTGATTTCTGTTTGTTTCTGTGTCATTACTATTTATTAGTTTCGTTCTGAAATGAAATAACCAGTTGATTTCTGTTTGTTTCTGTGTCATTACTATTTATTAGTTTCGTTCTGAAATGAAATTGTTCAATAGAGTGACTGACATTCAGTATAGGTAGGTAACATATTGTAATTTTAATAATTTTTAATATATTTTCAAAATTCATTGTATTTTGGATAAGAAAAGCGTTTACTTGTTGCTATTTGGTTTTTTGCCTTTGATTAATTGTATTTTACTAAAGTTTGATTTTTTCTCAAAAATTTTCTTCGTGGTTGCTTTACCTTCTCTAAAGTTTCTTGTTGACTTCTTTAATTTTTTTCCCTCCTTGGACTTTTGACTGACTCTTATTTTCAGTAATCACTTTTGTCAAAAGTCACATGTATCTTATTTTAAAATATTATCGGGCCTTGCTTGCTTATTTGCTTATTCATGTACCGTATGATATTTCAAATCAGCATTGAAAATTTTGAATTTTCAAGAAATAATTCAATTTAAAATGTCTGCTCTATAGGTTTTTTCATAATTCTGGTTCAGATTGAAGAATGGACTCCAACTGTACAATGGGATCAGAAATTGTATTATTCGATGTGAATCAGCCTATCACTTCTATTTTGTTTCAGATAATTTTTGTCAAATTTTTTAAATTCATTCTATATTTCATTTGTATGAGAATTTATTTCTATATCATCATAATATATCACGTGTATTACAGGAATATTTACTACAGATGACAGACTTTGTTCAGGATGCTATAAATAAATTTTGTGACGTTTGCCAAGCATTTAAGTCGCGACTGCCAAAAATAAATATTGCGGAAATTTATAAATGATAGGCAAACTTTGTGTATACACAAACTTACACCTTGGCGTCTGATGAGCTTGTTATTTATGTTGATATAGTTTTATTGCTAGAAATATAAATAGATCTGCCCCACTCTGAGGATGTTTCGTTACGTATTTCTGTTTCCCAACAGCGATCGTGATTTCTATCGTAATGCGTCTGTGTCAACGACTTTGTAATGAATACGAATTACGAACTGATACTGTTGGAAATATAAAGTGCTGTGAGGCTCCCGAAGATCCTAAACCCCAACGCAATGTGCAAGTTCTCAACAGAACAGATGAGAGAACAGTTTATCATTCAATGAGGACATATGTGAACCTTCAATAACTGACACATATTTCGATATCTTTATCATATTCCATATTTTTCAGCCTTCAGTGACTTTCTATTTTTTCATTAATTTTTTATCTTCATACCTCTATCACATTGACTCAGGAAATTGATGAAGCATGCACATACTGATGAACCAAGAATCTTTGCATCTACAAGCAAACATGTATTAATAATTTTTTCAGCTGCCACATTGCTCACCTATGATATGAAGAATGAAGCGGATTCAGTAGCTGGATTTCCATATATATTGTAATGAAAGAAGTATCAACGGTTTGATTCTAATTTATCTTCCCTCATCAAATATAACTACTAATTCATATTCACAAACTGAATAATTCAGGTGAAGAAAACAGAGTTCTTTGGAAGATCGTTTAGTAACGAACAGTCGTTGCATATACACCTACTACGTAGCTTATTATGGCAAGTACCTGACAGAAAACAACTACTTACCTGGCCAACACCACGACGGGTATTGAATTAATTCTAACAGATACCTGTGCAACGTTCCTCGAAGCATCATAGGACGCAATTGCAAGTGCCCTCTGTGACGAACCAGCAGAATTATGTTTTGATTTGGACAGGGTGACCACCTGCAGACTAGTTTTGAGGTTGTTGCCTCCCATCAGTGCAAGGGTAGGTCAACACAGACAGTACTGAAGCCATCTGTTCCCCGTTCAAATCACTACACACTCCGCTGCTTGATCACTTCTGGTTCTCACGATGAAGCGGTTTCTAGGCCGCTCCACCTAGCGAGCAGAGGGAGAACACTCCGAATCTCCGAGTTGAGAGATTCATGTGAAGAAAACAGAGTTCTTTGGGAGATCGTTTAGTAACGAGCAGTCGTTGCTGACCGATGATGAACCCTTTACTCCCATATACACCTACTACGTAGACTTATTATTTCAAGTACCTATCAGAAAACAACTACTACTCTGGCTTAGAACACGATGGGTACTGAATTGAGTCTAACAGATACTTGTGCAATGTTCCTCAAAGCATCAGAGGACGCAATTGCAAGTGCCTTCTGTTTAATAATATATATCGCATCCCTATACTTGGAATCAGATTGTCTGTGTTGAACTGTAACTGTATCTGCCATCTTTCATCACGGCTCCCTATTTATAACCATGTAGATTCCTTCGGGATCATCCTAGAATTTGGTAGCTCGATGTTCACCGGCTTTGTTCTAGATGGCTTTCAGTATATCGACCGACGTGGGTGGTGATATCATCGTTGCTTACGAGTAAAAGTGATGATGTAGTTGACAGGTCGATGCATTGCCCCCTTCTTGGAGGCATTATGTACCTAAATGTCATCTTTGGATTGTGTCGATATCTGTATAATTATCCATATCTGCACCGTGAAGTTTGATGGAAGTAACACTCCACAGTCTTTATCTTCGGTCGTGGAAGATGGTGAACACACAAAAATCTTGACGACGCTGGATCTAAATATCGTCTCCAACATACTTTTTTTAACTTCTCCAATCCAGCCCATGAATCCCGAAGGAAAATTTTGGGATTGCCAGAGTCACAAAATTCTGGTCCACCATCGTTTCATATTGTTCGGTGGGACTTTCCTAGACATCTTCGAAGGATGGTTTATTTCGGGAATGCTTCTCGGTAATCAGGTAGTAGATGTTCCTCTAGTCCTTCTTCAACTGTGCAGGCTTCTGGATTCTGTTCTCGTTGTGTTTGAAGTGGACTAAATTTCTTGGAAAACACCACTGCGATGCCCCTGGACATTCGAATATCCTCTTTCTGTCAGTTTGAGTACAAGGACATAAACTTCTGGAACATCATCTCATCATCTAGTGGTTTCAGTATGCGGTAGTGACTTCAAGCGTGAGGAGTCATCTTATTGAAATGAACATCCCTGGGTTTCCCTTGGAGTGGCTTGTGGATTGTGGATTATCTAGACGAGGTCGATCGTTTATTCTCTTGATGATCTTTTACGGACAATATACTTAGACTGCCAGAGTTACTCAAAAAATTGTCCAATTGCAATCTTTTGTGCAATATACACTGAGTTTTCAGATGCAAAATTGAAATGTCAATTTGACTTTTATCATCACATTTTTTTTGTCAGCCCCTGTCTGGCTCCGTCGGTGTAGGTAAAACAATTGTTGAGCATATAGTAGAATGATGTAGGCTTTTTCTACCAAATCCATGAGAGAAAAAACTGCATAAAATGAGTGTTTTTTCAATAGCATATGAGACTATTGATTTAAGGACAAAACCACAAATACAAGCCAAAAATCCTCACTGATGTACGATGAAAACACGAATAACATAAATGAAATACAAACAAAAATTTTTATACAACTAGTAACGTGAATTTATATATTCCAATATATGTTTAAATAAATACTTTCAATACATCTTGAAATGTTCTCTTTGCTCCGATAAGTTTTCGTTCAAAAAAGTAAATAACACTTTTTTATTATTTGAACTTTAAAATACTCTGTATACGATTTCGAGTCTACAAAGAAAATTGTTCATTAATTAACTCTGTTAAAAATTAATTCTTCAAAAAGTAATGTTCCATGTTTTTTGTGAATCATGTTGGCTGTGGAAAAAAAAAATTTTTTTTCACTATGAGAAAAAGTCTTTTTTTCACGGTGTTGGAAAAAAAAGTTCACGCATCAATAGAGATGAAAGCAAAAGTGTCAAGTTTTTTTTAAAGTTGTACAAATATGTAATTTTTATAACTGGATTTTTACTGGGATACATTTCGTTACCTAGTACAAAAGAAGAAAAAGTAGGTGGAACTGGTTTCGTGATATTTTGTTTTTAGAATTATCCAAAGGAGTTAGTGATTCTGTCGCTGTTTTCTAAATTCATCAATAATTCAGCAGCTGAGTTGGGAATCAATATCTGGTTAGTTTGTAAAGAGTAGACGACACAAGCGCAAGGTTTAAAGGATACAGATCCTTCAAAATGTAACGTTAGGATTTGAGTATACTTATGAAAACGGGATTGAATGAAACCTCGAATTTCGAAAAGGTCCAGTAACACATGAAAAGCACAAAAGATATATACCATTTTTCACAATCCATAAATCACGAATCGGCCATTTCGCATAACCTATTGATAATATATTATGTATTGAAGAATTGGTATGTCTCTCCGGAAGGTTTTCATTCATTTCATGAAAACAAATGAACTACCATCTGAATGAATTATTTTCATAAAATACTTGCCTTTGAGTATATTGATCCTTAGATTGTAAAAAATTGGAATCTCTGGTGTAAAATTAAATTTTGCGGGACGAAGTTCTCCTCTGATTCTATATCGGCACTTGCGCTTCCTCAGGAAGGAGCAGATTAACTCAACCATGGGTGTTTGGTAGCCTGATTATATCAGCTTTGCTATGAATCCGTCGTGCCAAACTTTGTCAAAATCTGATGATACGTCAAGAAAAACTAGCCTTTCCTCTCCATTTTCTGGACTGCGCCTTGTAAAAATCAATCCTCCTGAAGTTTAAGAGGTTGATATTTGCTGCCATTTTGCCTTCTCCCTAATTATGACAGGGGAGGGGAATGATTTTGGTCTTTCCCGTTTCATCAGTCGTTATCGGTTTTAACCGGGACGTCTTCACCGTTTTTCCCGTCGAGGTCCTACGGAGGTTGGGTTTTTCTTTTATAGTCTAATAGCTAGCACCATTTTCGAGAGAGAATTTCAGGTAGGCCAGTTTTTAGATATGCTATCTCTCACTCTCCTGGACGTCATACGGGCTATCTGGCTGGCGGTAGATGTTGCGTTCATCAGTGCGCATCGTAAAAAAAGATTTCTTGTTTTCTATTTACCCAATTGAACTTTTGTCATTTGGTGGTTATTGATCCTAAACCGCTTAAAATTATGAAAAATTGGCAACAAGTTTCTCTGAATCATAATTTTATCAATATTATATGATTTTCAATAGTAGTAGTAATAAAAAAAAATATAAATAAATTGATAAATTGATTTTGTATTGTAATTGGGGCCAGGTAGCCGAGTGGTTAAAGCGACAGTGTTTTAGTCACTGGCTGCCGGTCGGCGGTGGTTCAAACCATGGCGACTGCAGAATTTTTTCTGATGGCCCGAGAAAGTGCTAGGAATCGCACGTAAAAAGGTAAGACCTCGTTAATCCTTGGCTCGCACTAGTTTCAACTTTTGAGGGCTGCTGTTCGTAAGGGGACGACAGCTGGTTAACGGAAAAAACAATTTTTTAACAATTTTTTTAACAATCATGTATTCAAATATTTTATAATTAATCATTTATTATAAACTCTTTTTGTTATAAAAATAATGAAGAAAGTAGAAAATTATTGATAATTTTCAGAATAACACGATTCAGTGAGACTTTTTTCTCAATTTTAGGCGGTTTAACGATCAATTTTGACCATTTTGAAGTAGATATTTCAACAATTAAAATGATCACCTAGAGACCTTCGAAATACATAAAGAAATCAAGACAATTGTTAGTGGTATATAAGGATATTTTTTTCGAGACATGTAGATAACTTGAAGACTATTCGTCTTCTGAATTGCGAAAAAATCACGGTTATTCGACATCGGAAAAGACATTATTTTGAAAATTTTCATGTGTGTAATTATACGCGAGAAAAAAATTAAATCGGTTTTTTGCCTTTTTGACGGTTAATTTCAGTTTATGACAGAAATGTTCAGTACAGAAGTGTTCGGTTTTTTTATTACCAACAACTTTTCAATCGGCATTTTTCGCTAAGAGGTCACGTTTCGTGCAAATCGCAAAAAACCGTTTTGAACAACTGGATCCCCATTTCACCAGTTTGAGTGTGTTCGTGTTTCAACATTTTTTTTTCCTCATTTTGTGTATATCGCATCGTTTTCTGTGTGGTTTGTACAATTATTACTATATGGATCTTCATCGAGAGTAAATCAGAAATGTTTTCAATTCATTGTTTGTTCTATTGAATGGGTTCCTCAGAAACTTTCTCATTCAAATGACCACTCGTTTGTGCAATACGATCTGACTTAACACAATAAATCTTTTTTCTACGACAGTGCGTAAACTAAGGTTTTACGCACTGCTGACAGTGTAGTGAACTCTCCGAGTGAACTTGTATCATAAATAGCTATTGTTATTTCTATGAATGGGTTCATCCAATATAATCAAAATAACGCGGATTTCAATGCTTCATACCTTTGCGTACATTGAAAAGGCCTTTCCTGTTATATTCATTCATTCATTCATTCACATTGTCCGCAAAGTAGGCGCATTTCACACAAAAAAATTATTGCAACTTTTGGAGTGAGAGTGTTGTATTTTGTACAGAAACGTGAACAAATTTATCGGCTTTAGACAAACATGAAATAGCAAATATATGTACCTATAACAAGGTGCATTTTTGATACAAACAAAATGAACAAAAGATATTATCGGAAAACCATTAAGAATATACCGCGGGTATTCCCAGGAAGGTGGATAGCCTATTTATCTTTTTTGTTTTTGCAGATAGAGGAATGAAACTTCAAGGATATGTAAATGACAAAACACAGCATCATGCAACTTGTACAGACCTTTATTTTTCTGAATTTTCAACTAGAAGGCTATGGATACGATCAAATTACTAACTTTATATAGTCCTTAAATTTTGATAAAATTACACAATACTGTTTTCGATCCAAATTTCTCTGCTATAATCATCAACATGGTTAAGAAAAGAGATCATTTCATTACGATACACAATAGGTTTCAAACAAATTCAAACTGTCAGACCTAAAAAATCTACGGCAGAACTTTCTCAAAATTATGCATCTTTCGAAATTCAAATAAGATTTGAATGCATTGAGTACCATGTGACCAACATAACCGATAAAACAAAATTCAGTAAGTGTCTTGAAACAATTTACTAGTTGACTTCTCATTTTTACCTCGCTTCTGCAAGAGTAAATTAGAAAGATTGTGTACGTTGTTGTTTAAAAACATGTAAATAATATTATTTTTCTACGACCATTAAGAAAAATAAACATTTCAATTGCGTCTTCGATTAAGAAACCTACCACGTTGTAACGCTGATTCTCATTTCCCACGGGCTAGCTGTATCGAAATATTTCATTTCCTACGACTTTCATGAACTACTAGACTGTCATTATAGGTACAGACCGATAAGCGTAAGGATGCCTCTGAGATGCGCAAACGATAGAAAGCGTGAGTAGATGTGCGACAAAGATCGACCACTGTTTAATAAGGCAGAGCGATTGAGCACCTGCCCCACTCCAGGGTTTTGTCTACTGTGCAACCAATTCTCGGAGGCATCCTTACGCTTGTCGATCAGTAGGTATTAACGAATTTTATGAACATAAATAATATCGAATCAAGTTTGTTAACGTCTGTCTAATAATATGACATTTCACATCAGTAGATAATTACAAAATTCTATTGAAAAAACTAATTTATTAAAAATGATTAGCGATAGTGAGGATGATTCAACAATCAAATTAATAAATTTCAAACAGAAGCTCCTGATTATGCCTATCTCCTGACAACGGTATGATTTTATTTCCATAAAACCAGAATAATTTCAATGAAAAGATTGATTACAATCGGATTATATATTTTTGAATAGTTGACAGATACTTTCTATATAGCAGTTAATTTGAACAAATTATTATGTGCTCTAGTAACGACGAGTGTTGATTCAGATGACATATGGACTTTGGTTGGTGGGAGCGAGGGTTCAAATCCACGCAGCCACAATTTTTTTTTTTCATTTCATGAAATCATTTAGTGTTTGATTTTTTTTGCATAGTTTTTTCTATTTCCAAGTTGTCAAAATTTGAAAATTGTGTTATTTGTTTCACAACGTAGGTAGGTACGTTTACAAAAAGAAAAAAAGAGATGTTTCATTCAACGGGTGATGAAATGAAAAATTATCTAAATCATGTAAAAATGAGGGCAGGAGAGTTCATGATAAAAAGGATTATTAAAAATATTACAGATTTGTTAATGATTCAGATGGTCGTAGAAAAAGTATAGTGTACAATGAGCGAGTACTACAAAATATCATATACCTACAAGCTACGCTCGAACTACAAAATTTCATATACCTACTCGTGTGAAATGTATGTCATTTCATGCTCATTGTACAATATACTATTATAATGTGTTATTTGTTTTGGGATTGAATATTTTGTTTCATCAGTTGTGTTGGCCGCAGGTTATTCGATGCATACAAGATATCTTATTTTAATGTCGAAAGATGCTTTATTTTAAGAAAAGTCTTACTTTATATTTTTAGGTTTGTTAACGAAAGCTTGTTTGAAACCTAATAGTATCAAATTAAATGCAATGAGTTGTTCTTTTAGCTCAACCCGGCGAGCCACCATGTTGCCATTTGAAAAAACTCAGTAATATGAATTTAAAAATTTGAATTCAAATATCAGATATATTTTGACCGGAAACAGTAAATTTGCATTGTTTCCAAAATTTTAGGATAGAAATTAGTGATTTGAACGTATCGATAGCCCTCTAGGTTGGAAAATAAGTTTCAAAATTAAAGAAACTGTTTGGTATACAAAAAGTTACATGTGATACAATGTATTAAGAATGACGAATAGAGACAAAATAAGTGAAGATGTACCATTCGTCTAGTTTAAAAATCGAAAATTTATGTCACTTCCGATGAAACCGAAACTTACATGAAGCTGAGTTAAAAAATACGTCATCCTCCAAATTCATTTCACAAAACCAAAAAAGTTATACGAGCGAGTCACCTTCCGCGGACACCCAGTATACCCAAATACATCACATCAGCTGAATTGTAAATGGTTTTTCAAGTTTTCGAATAATCATCCAACCTTGGTGACCCGTCAGATGGAGTTTTTGTTTGAAATGATGAAAACCAATGTTCTGTTTGGATCTATTGAAGTAATTACTTCGGAAGTTTCTCCTGTGTGGAATCGACAAATTCCTTTTTTTCATTTTCTTCTCCATTTCCTCAATGTATTTTTTCAGAATTCACAAAATCATTTGAAAAATATGGGGTTTATATGTTTCTTTTCAACTGCATATAATTCATAGTTTCAACAATCAGATTTATATAAGATCCTTACATTTTTTATTATTATCACTCCAACGTTTTTTCATTCGATAGATATTTCTCCTTATATATCATCCAAATCTAATAATGAAGTTGTTATGAAATACCTAATTTTTGGTGTTAGTGAGAAGTTATACACACTTTACTGTCCTCAGTTTATGACGTGGTGGCTGTCGAAGTTGGGATAGAGCAGAATTTCTGGGCAGTGTTGCCAAACTTCTCAGGAATCCTGGGACTGATTATAAAATAGGGAATGTGCAGAAAACTTTACAATGATCGCTACAGACAGCAAATATTTAGGTAAAAAAGGATATACAAGGGGTCTGTTTTTAAAGGATTATTTCATTATACCGTGTGACGGAAATGTCGAAAGTTGCACATGAGTCCTAAAAGTGCGTTGACAAAATCCTTGGAAAAAATAACACCACCAAAGCGTACGGAGCGAGCCATAATGAGATAACTGAAAATAATTTTCGTTATTTCCATAACAACTACGAGTTCAAAAACAAAATTGAAGGAATGACATAGGCAATTGATGTTATACAGTTTGATACATTTTTTAGAGCTGCTGGAGGTACAGGGCGAGCAATATTGAAATATTATTATTTCCGAAACTATTACGAGTTCGAGAACGAAATCGATAGAGTAGTTTCAGCATTAAAAAATATACAGTGTGATAAAATTTCATGCCGTGCTAAGGAGAACGAAATCGTAAAAATGGTTTCAGCATGAAAACATATACAGTGTGACGAAATTTCATGCCGTGCTAAAGCGTACAGGGCGAGCTATTGGGAGAAACATGAACAGAATTATTATTATTTCCGAAACTACGAGTTCGAGAACGAAATCGATGAAACGCTTTCAACATTGAGAAATATACAGTGTGATAAAATTTTATGACAAGCTAAAGTGAAGGGCGGGCTATAAGGAGAAACATGTACAGAATTTTTATTATTTTCGAAACTACTACGAGTCTGAGAACGAAACCAATAGAGTGGTTTCTACTACACAGAACATACAGTGTGATGAAATTTCATGCCGTGCTAAAGCGTACAAAATGAGCTATAAGAAGAAACATGAGCAGAATTAATATTATTTCCGAAACTACTACCGTGGTGGTCGGCTGGTAAAAGCGTACGCCTCGCAAGCGTGGGTTCGTGGGTTCGATCCACCGATTCACCGGTCTCGTGCATGGCATCACACGTTAAAAGGTAAGGGCTGCGTCTTCCTCAGCTCACACATGTTTCTCGAAGACTTCCGACGGTTGCGCGTAGGGGTGCAATCGGTTGACGGAAATAACAATTTTAACAATTTTTTAACTACGAGTTCTAGAATGAAATCGATACAGTGGATTTTACAACAAAAAACATACAGTGTGATGGAATCTCATGCCGTGCTAAAGCGTACAGGGAGAGCTATAAGGAGATACGTGAACAGAATTATTATTATATATTATTATTATATTATATAAAGTGGTTTTAACAACCAAAAATATACAGTGTGGTATAATTTCATGCCGTGCTAAAGTGTACAGGGTGAGCTATGAGGAGAAACATTAACAGAAATATTATTATTTCCGAAACTACTACGAGTTCGAGAACGAAATCGATAGAGTGGTTTTAACAATGAAAAATATGCAGTGTGATGAAATTCCATGCCGTGCAGAAGCGTACAGGGCGAGCTATAAGGAGAAACCTGAACAGAATTATCATTATTTCCGAAACTACTACGAGTTCGAGATTGAAATCAATAGAATGGTTTTTACAACAAAAAATATACAGTGTGATGAAATTATGTGCCGTGCTAAAGCATATAGGGCGAGCTATAAGAAGAAACATGAACAGAATTATTATTATTTCCGAAACTACTACTAGTTTGAGAATGAAATCGAAAGAGTAGTTTTGATACTAATAATTCTGTTCATGTTTCTCCTTATAGCTCGCCCTGTACGCTTTAGTACTGCATGATATTTCATCACACTGTATATGTTTTGTTGTAAAAACCACTCTTTCGATTTCATTCTCAAACTCGTAGTAGTTTCGGAAATAATGATAATTCTGTTCATGTTTCTTCTTATAGCTTGCACTATATGCCTTAGCACGGCACATAATTTCATCCGTGCTAATTTCAGCCGTGCTAAGGCATATAGGGCGAGCTATAAGGAGAAACATGAACAGAATTATTATCATTTCCGAAACTACTACAAGTTTGAGAATGAAATCGAAAGAGCAGTTTTTACAACAAAACATATACAGTGTGATGAAATTTACAGAGCCCTGAGGCTGAATTTAATTAAATTCGAAACGGCAAGAAAACAATAGTTTTTTCTTCAACTTTTACTGATCCCAATCCCAACTAACCTCCGACAAAAATGTATAATATTAATTGCTTATGTAATTTTTTAAATTTTGTTGTAGAACTCGTAGTAGTTATAGAAATAATGAAAATTATTTTCAGTTATCTCATTATAGCTGGCTCCGTGCGCATTGGTGGTGTTATCATTTCCAAGGATTTTGTCAACGCACTTTCAGGACTCATTTGCAGCTTTCGACATTTCCGTCACACATACCCCTTGTACATCCGTTTTTTACATAAATAATCACTGTCTGTAGAGATCATTGTAAAGTTTATTCTGCACATTCCCTATTTCATAATCAGTCCTGATTCCTGAGAAATTTGGCAACACTGCCCAGAAATTCTGCTCTATCCCAACTTTGATAATCACCACGTCATAAACTGTTGACAGTAAAGTGTGG
The DNA here is from genome assembly GCA_944452925.2 of Chrysolina oricalcia. Classification (NCBI taxonomy): domain Eukaryota; kingdom Metazoa; phylum Arthropoda; class Insecta; order Coleoptera; family Chrysomelidae; genus Chrysolina; species Chrysolina oricalcia. Next base: position 34,580,947 of record OX101818.2, read on the forward strand.
ATAACTTCACACTAATTAATCTGGTTAGGAATATTTCTCCCAGTAATCTTTTTGCTGGGCATTTTTCAGTGTTGCTAGTGTTGTTTCGTGTTGCTACATGGAAAAAATTGTACGATTGCCTCAAGGTCCTCATTTTCAATATTTTTGCAAGCAAGTTCGATGAAATGTGCTGGAGAGTATCAAATAAATGAAACGGATAATTCCAACAATGGGTGTAATATTCAGTAGTAATATCCCGACAAAATGCTGAATTTTCAAAAAATACTTTCACCCTGCTGTCACGAAAACTGTGTTGGTTAGAAAGACCACAAGAAAGGATATAGGAAATAATCTCGGAGTGGGTGACATCTACTATTAATTGTTTGAAATACTCGAGCTGTGACCAACAAACTAACCTGTGTGTGTTTATATGGCTGACATGTGATCTTTTTATGTGATTTTAGGTCATTTATGTATTGAAAGTGTTATGGTTGGATGATATTTTATGAGCACTTATTTTAAATAAACTATTTACCATCTGGAAATACAGCAGATTGGAAAAAGTGAGGTGGAGGTAAGATCACGAAAAATGTGCTCTGTTCCTCTCTGCTCATCAAACGGCATTTCGGATAATTTTTTACACCATTTCCTTCGAATTCCATGACAGTTAAGAAATGACAGACAAGGTTGAAGATAGGGAACCCTATCTCAAAGTATAAGTTTGTTTGCTGCAACCACTTTCTCAAAGATTTTTTTTTTGTTGAGAAGTAAAATAATTTTCCATATGTTTCAGTTAGTTTTACGGTAGGTTTCAAGGTAATTCCACGTAGGGATTCTAAAATTGTAGAGGATCTCATTCATAAACATTTTATTACTTTTCCATTGGAGCGGTCAGTTCCACAGAAAATGATGTGATGACCAAAATTGTTATCTCGACTTTCACAGGTATTTTGTTTTTATCAATACCAAAAATCCAACAATAAGTAACAATACATAAAATCAACAGTATCTCAGAAAACTGAAATACGGATATTATCAAAAAAAATTATTTACAGCTTATGATTGTTCTGAATGACAAAAATGAATATTTGTTGATCACACCTAAATCCGACATTATGTCATTCACAGCGCCATCTCGCGGTACGTGATTTTTCCCAATTGCTAGATAACAACGTCATGTTCTCATTATATGAAATTTTAAATGAGCCTTCATGTCAACAATACGTGACATCACATATCTACTACCGACTTGATTATTCTTGATAAAATATAAGGGAAACTATCCAGATATGAAATTAATTTCCAGCATTGCATTTGAAGTTACGATATAGGCATGATAAAAAAAATATTTTTAATGTAAGTTTGTTTGAAACCTAAATGTTGTTGATATTAAAATTGTTATTTCCGTCAACTTGTTGCACCCCTACGCGAGTTCAATAACCACATGCATCAGCAAGTTATAGTCCGATGACCCGAAGACGACAGCACGTATTGATTGCAAACATCAGCAATAATTTATATATAAATACGATGATACGATGATTGAATTGTGATAGTCAGTAGTCATAGTTTATATTTTTATGTAGTTACTCTGTTCAAATAAAAAGTTTTTTAAAACCCTTTTGTGTGAACGAGAAATATAATTGGCGCAGTCGTTAGGATAGTGGAAGAGCCCTTAGAAGATCCTCGTCGTTCTCAAACGTTTATCTACTATTCCGGAACCAAGTTCCAGAGATAATCAAGTGTTCCAAGAAGAATTTCGTAGAAAAGAATCCCTCTTCACTACCGTCCATCAACAAGCCTAGCAGTTAGAAACGAGCAACAAGAAGATTTTTAGTGTACGAATATGCAACGAGTCATCATCGTCATCCTGTAAGCACAAATGAATCCAACTTCACCAGTTCCAAATAATATTTTACGTCCTCCTACCTTAATTCCACAAAGTCCACCTTCAATTATCAATCCTATTACAACCACAGTCCCTCAAATACCCGAAGAAACTCTTACCCCCTTCATCATGGCAAACCAATTCGATCTGAAGAATTTCTGTATCGTATCCGAATTCGAGGGAAATCCAAATGAACTATACCAATTTATCAACGTATCGACAATGCTATTGAACGAGTACGGGAATGCCGAAGATAAGAGTTGTTTCCAAAATCACATACTGATACAAGGACTACTCAATGAACTACGAGGCAGAGCCAAAGATGTCTTCTCAGTTTACGGATGTAGATACTGGAACAGCATCAAAGGAACTTTAATCCAGAACTTCGCTGACCAACGCAACGAAAAAACTTGACAAGAGATCTAGTCAACTTAAGATAAGATCAGAATGAACCCCCACAGCAGTTCTACGACGAAGTCATGGGACTTTTAAACACTATATCTGATTACGTGGAATTGCACAATGTTGAAGAAACCATAAAAGCTAGTAAGAAGAACTTCTTTCAACAACAAGCTCTTACAACATTCCTAGTGGAATTACGAGAGCCTATGGGATCCACCATCAGATCAATGAAACCAGTAGATTTGGCAACAGCAATGCAGTACATTCAAGAGGAAAACAACATCCGTTACCTACAAAAATCATTTGGACCTCCACAAGTTCCCAGAAAACCACTTCAGACCCTCCAAAGAGCTGTAAATTACCAATTCGCCCAGCAATCAATGCCACAGCGGATGTTCCAACCTACGCAGCACGTCCATCGTCCTGGACCTCATCCTGGACCTCATCAACCAATCAGACCACAACCGCAACAAACAGCTTTCAGACCGCATTGGCAGCAACAACAAAGACAAATGTGGCCTCAAAACCAATCACCACGTTTGCCACAGAATAACCTGAATAAACTGAACGGACAGGACCAACACCAATGCGTATCAGTACCATAAATACCTATGGAGCACCAACTAGAAGCATGAGAACCCAGCCCCAACCTAGACCGAAATTCAATATTGATCAATACGAAGAAGACTTTGGATACAAATCGAACCCCTATCATAATGGAGAAACATTTTCGTATTCCAATCCAGACACCACTGAAGAATTCCAGGAACAAGAAGACCAACAGGAACAACATGCAAATTTTCCGATGGACCCAGGACAAAGTCTAGAAACGTAGTAGAACTCCATACCTTCGACGATAAGAGAGAACTTCCTTACATAACCATTTCGAATCCTCCTCTCAAACTCCTCATTGACACTGGATCAACAAAATCTTTCCTCAACCCCAACTTAGCATTTGAATTTTATAAAGATTACATCAAAAAGAACCCCTTTGTCGTCACCTCCATTTTTAAAAACTACTCCCAAGACTACAGTGCAGAAATTCCCATATTCCCTGAATTCAATTCAAATGGTACTTTCAAATTTTACCTTTTTAAATTCCACAAAACTTTCGATGGCCTTATAGGACTCGATAACCTGAAATTTCTCAAAGCTGAACTGAATTTCCCAGAATCTTTTCTCTCCACTGAATACTCATCTCTCCCAATCCAGTATTACGAAACCAATGAGACACAATTCAACTCGTTCCAACTGGAGCCTGACAGCGTGACGCAAGTACGACTACCAGTGAAAGAAGAGGATGGAACCATTACGATACCAAGACAAGATCTACAAGGCGCTTACATTCGAGAAGCTCTCACCGACGCCTGTGATCATCTAGCTTGGACCGAAATTGTCAACTTCAGTCCAGATAAACTCCAAATCGTTTCAGCAGAACCAGTACAAAGCAACATGATAAACCTCAAAGAGCACCACATTTACTCTGCTGACATTATCCCATATGGAAACTCAGAACCGATCTACAATACGGATGATCTAATCAGAACAGATCATCTCAACCCAGAAGAGGAGATGCACATCACAAGATTATGCAGAAAATACGCCGACATTTTCCACCATCTCGATGCCTTACTAACATTCACCAATAAAGTTAAACAGCAAATAAAAACTAAGGACGAAATTCCGGTATACTCCAAGTCTTACCGATATCCATACGTACATAAAGAAGAAGTCAGGAGGCAAATATTTTCGTTATTGGATCAAGGTATCATCAGACCTAGTCAATCTCCCTGGTCCTCACCAATTTGGGTCGTTCCTAAGAAACCAGATGCATCCGGAGAAGCAAAGTGGCGTTTCGTTGTGGAATTTTCCGGAACGTTAGCGAGAAGACAATAGACGATCGTTACCCAATTCCAAACATTTCGGACATCCTCGACAAGTTGGGAAGATGTCAATATTTTACTACCCTGGATTTGGCAAGCGGATTCCACCAAATAGAAATGGCAGAGGCAGACATCCCCAAGACCGCATTCAATGTTGAAAATGGGCACAACGAGTACCTGCGAATGCCTTTTGTACTGAAGAACGCTCCAGCGACATTCCAGAGGGTTATGGACAACGTCCTGAAGGGTCTACATGGCTTGGTCTACATGGATGATATAATTATCTTTTCGACATCCCTGCAAGAGCACATGGTTAACCTCACAAAAGTATTCCAACGCCTAAGAGAAACTGGTTTCAAAATACAGACAAGTGCGAATTCCTGAAAAAATAAGTAAACTTCGTAGGACATATCGTCACCCCCAATGGAATAAAACCAAATCCAGCAAAAGTCAAAGCAATCTAGGACTATCCTATACCTCGAACCGTTGAAGAAATTAGAGGACTCCTCGGTCTCCTAGGATACTACAGGAAGTTCATCAAATACTTCTCCAAGATAACCAAACCTTTAACCTCCTGTCTCAAGAACACACTCTAGAGTTCCTGAAATGTGTCCAAACCTGCAAGAACCTGCATACCAATGAACCACTTCTCCAGTACCCAGACTTCACAAAGCCTTTCAATTTGACCACAGATGCGAGTAACTTTGCTGTAGGAGCTATTCTATTCCAAGGCCCTATAGGAAATGACAAGCCAATTGCTTACGCATCCAGGACCCTGAACGAAACAGAAATGAAATAGTCCACCATCGAGAAGAAAATGCCAACCACAGTTTGGGCTACCAAATATTTTCGACCATATCTCTTCGAAAGAAAATACAAGATTTTATCTTATCATCGACCCTTCCAGTGGCTTTTTTCCCTAAAGGATCCAAATTCCAAACTGGTCCGATAGCGTCTGAAGCTAGAAGAATACGACTATGAAGTGGTATACAAGGAAGGCACAAAAAATACCAACGCAGATGCGCTCTCTAGAATAGAGATACATACAAAGGAGATCCGTGGAGCAAATGATGACTATGATGAGGCCTCTTTATACAACAATCCCCAATCAGAATGTCCTGAGTCTGCAGACGACATCATAAATGAATTATTTGAAGGCTGCATTCGTCAACATTTTCCTGAAGACGAAGACTCAGATTTGCACGAGCAGGCGGTCCAAAACGAAACCACTACGGAAAAAAAAAGTACTAGAGAACAAGAACCGGGTAGATACTCCAGATGAAGATACTAGTGGCGTCACTGACCATATAACCAGAGAAAGCCCAAACTGTTGAGAAGGAAAATGCGAATATTCATAAAAAGAATATTAGACATTTGCCTGATAAGATAACTAAGTTATTCGTCTCTTCAGAACATTCGACGAGAGGACAGGAAATGTAGATCCAAAACCTCAAGATCAACCCAGGACTACTACCCCTCAAGTTGGGATAAGCAAAAATCAAGATTAGTACCCACGATTTCATTCACTATTACGCTCCTCAACCGCTCCACCAAGAGATAGATGCCATAGAAACCCAATATGATGCAGTCTCCACAAAAATTCGTAACGGACTAAGTGACCCCTACTTTTTCAACTTGTAGAACTTCGATCAAGGACTGAAATGTCAACTCGAAAACTGTCATCCTGGAGGTACCACTAACCATACCAAATATCAAGACAGCTCACATTAACTCTTCATTGAAATTCATACCACTGAAATTGGACAAAATTTCCTTGGACTAGCTGCAACATCTTCAGTCTTGTTCATCCCTTACAAGACTTCCTCAGGGGATGGAGAATTCACAGTTCAATAACCCCATGCATCAGCGAGTTATTGTCCGATGACCCGAAGACGACAGCACGTATTGATTACAAACATCAGCAATAATTTATATATAAATACGATGATTGAATTGTAATAGTCAGTAGGCATATTTTATACTTTTATGTAGTTACTCTGTTCAAATAAAAAGTTTTTAAAAACCCTTTGTGTGAACGAGAAATATAATTCGCGCAACCCTCAGAAGTACTTGAGAGAATTGTGCGAGCTAGGGAAGCTGCAACCCTTACCTTTTTAACCATGCACGAGACAGATGAGCATGCTGGGAATCAAACCCACTGCCCTATGCTTGAGAGGTGGGCGCTCTACCAGCATGACCACCACGGCCCATAAAAGTGTGTGGTATCAACTTATTCGTAATCACTCGACGAGCCACCAGGTTGCCATTTGACAAAGAGTAGCGAAAAAAGAATAGGAAATTTAATTCTTCATAGCATATACATTTTGATCAAAAACAGTTGAAATGTAACCATAGTCTTGTATATTAAAATGTTCATTTGAAAATAAAAACAAATTTTGGTTAGAAACAGTGACCAGTGATACATGGCTGCATTCAAAATGTCTTCTGGAAACCAAGCGAATTAGTATTTCTCAACAAAGTTATTGTTTGTTGCTTCGTAACTCTTTGTTATGACTGACTATTTGAGGAAAATCACATAAAATTTTCTTTTTTTTAATCATTACCTAGAGAAAAAATATGATCGAACGTGAATACTACCTCACGTGGCACACTACCTGCCCGCAATAAATGTCAAAAATGTTTATGAATATGGCTTCATTTTTACAAGAAGTTCAAAATAAAAATCTGGCATAATGTCGTAAATATCGAGTAATGCCCTTTGAATTGTTTCAGTGCATTGATCCATTCATCTTGTTATTCATTAATTCGATCATGATGAAAATTCATTGTCAAATACGACCGACATTGAAATTAGCAAGGTCGCGTGACGAGATGAAATCGTTGACCAAATGATATAAACATTTCCTTATATAAATATAGGAGGAATGGAACGATGAAATAGTAATAAAGTCCTATCGGGGAGAGAGCCCTAGCGCTCAGTTAGCCTTATAGGATAGGCCCTTTTGGACTCAGCTGTAAGTATTGGTTTAGTGATGGTTTAAGGTAAGAGTTTTATTTGTTCCCTATTATGTTATTGAATTTTCCCTTATTTTGCTATTTGTATATAACTTTCCCCAGTATCCCTGTTGTTGTATAATAAATGTTTATATTCCTTTGCTACCTCTTGAGTTTCAATAGCTACCATCTGTAGCTACACCCCAAGTTACATTTAAAATAAGGGAAACAACCCCTTATACGGATCAGGATGCTACCCTAGTAGCCCTAGTCGCGACAATACATCAACTGCTTTCGAAAAAGTTCAGGAAGAATGGTAACGCATGATGCAATTTTCCCCTTCTGCACCTCCGACTTCTTCTCCTCCTCCTCCTCGCCTTTTTTTTCGGGAAGCTGATAATATTTTTGAGAAATTCAGTATTTATATTTATTGTTTCGTTCATTTTTAAAGAAAAAGAGAGAATTGTCAAACAAGTCAAGTAATATGAAGCAGTTCGAAGATTTACCTAATAGTTTCAATAATTCGGTTCTTTTAGCTGGATAACCAACAGTATATACAATTACAGGTAATATCTCTCACATTGTGGTTCTTCTAGCCGGATTACAAATAGTTTATACAATTACAGGATATGCCTCTCACATTGTGGTCCTTCTGATTCTTCAGGAATAGTTCTTGGAAAAACAGCTATCCAAAAATGCCTGTGAGAAGCAGTCAAAGTCTCAAGAAAACTCAGATTTCAGAAAAAGTCGGAAATGAAGTGATGAGTCTGGGAAGAGGAAGTTTGTCTTCATCGATTCGTGAGAGTTATCTAAACCATGCGAGGCCAAGGTAAGATCAGTAGCCAGTAGTACGCATTGCCAAATTTTACAAGAGAAGCTAAAAATAGCTAATAAAAAGCATGCCATCAAAGCGGAAAAAGAACGACGTAAACAGGAATTGCAGTTCCTCAATAAAATGATAACGAGACAATCAGTACCTAAAGATTTACCAATATTTAATGGCGATCCTCTTGATTGGCAAAATTTTATGTCAGGTCAACAATACAACAAGAATGTGTGAATATACTCATGAAGAGAACCAGTCCAGATTGCAGAAATGTTTAAAAGGTTCAGTCATTGCTAATTCTTCCAAGGAATGTTGATAGAGTTATAGAAACATTATAGACACGCTTTGGACGACCAGAATATTTAATAAACACTTTTCTCGAAAAAGTCAAAAGCAGTCCATCAGTCAAAGAAGAGAAAATTAATAATATTGTTGAATTTTCAGATAATGTGGGAAATCTAGTCAACACCACGCAAACCTTGAACCAGGAAGACCATTTGAGAAACACAGTTTTACTTCAAGATTTAACAAGTAAGCTAACCTATGAGACTGATTATAGAATAGACAAGAAAATCAAAGGATTTGTTCAAAGTGAGCTGAAATTGGTTGAATTTCAAAAATGGTTGCTTTGGTGATGATGTGTGTCAGTTAGTTGCAGGATCCATTCCCATCAACTTCAAAATATGAGCCAAAACAAGGTAGAAAATTTTAGAAAATTGACAAGAAGAATAATATTGAAACAATTCAAACTGAAAATTGAATCGCTGTGAACGTCAGAATTTGACATATCGCTAGTAGTATTAACGTTTTCTGATAAAAAAAATGTATAATGTTTTTTACATTGAGGAGCCAAATGACTTTTTTGACCACATATATGGCAATTGTTATAAACACAATCACTTGTCAAATGATTTGATCGCCCACAAACAAAGCACTTGCTCAACAGTTGTCGGGAAAAAATTTGCTTCCTGCTGACTTACTGACTCATGTTTGCTTTGCTAATTTGTTTGGAATCGCCTGGCTCTGCTCGGTCTTCATGAGATTCAGGTCCCCTTCTTGATTGACGTTGTTTGTAGAAGTTCAAGTTGTCGGGAAAAAATTTGCTTCCTGCTGACTTACTGACTCATGTTTGCTTTGCTAATTTGTTTGGAATCGCCTGGCTCTGCTCGGTCTTCATGAGATTCAGGTCCCCTTCTTGATTGACGTTGTTTGTAGAAGTTCACTGGTTCCGTTTCAACGTTTATTCCTATCGCCGCTTCCCTGGAATTATGTTATTGGAATGTCGATTCCTTCGCTAAAGCTAATTTCACAACTTTTTTTAAAGTAACTGTATCCGCGGAGGCATCCTCTTCAAATAATCGATCCATAACATTCGTATGATTCATTCCAATTACAAAAATATCTCGCATTACCAAGTTCAATTCCGCTCCAAACTTGCACCGTGAGGCTAAACTTTTTATCCTTGCTTCCCATTCTGCTACACTTTCATGTAAATCACGTTTTGCCGTATAAAACTTGAGTCTTTCCGCAAAATACGACTTCACTGACGAAAAATGTTCATTGAGTAGATCCACAAGCTCATCATAAGTTTTTGTGTCAAGAAGATTAGGTACACATAAATTTTGCACTAACACGTAGGCTTCCTCATTTAATGTGTTCAAAAGTATGGCTTTTTTTCGTTGCTCCTCTTTAATATCATTTGCAATGAAGAACTGATTCAGTCTTTCCTTGAACAGGAAAAATTCAGAACTCTTGGGATCGAAAATTTTGAGCGTACCGAGAAGTCCAACAAACGTTTGCGGCATTGTCGATGAATTTGCAGTTTTTTCAATGAATGTATGAACCCTGCGTGGAAACGAAATATCCTCGTCGCCAATGTACTGTTCGCTATTAAATTGAATAACTCAGAAAGAATGACTAGTTGAGTGAACATTTATTGATTAAATTATCAACTGTCAGATACCTTGTCAAAGTCCGAAACATAGTCAGATCTGGTTATCTGATTAACATACAGAGAGTAATACCTATACATAACACAGCGACTTAAGAACTGTTTTGTATGGAATAGGTTCAGAGTCACGTAGATACAAATTGTATGTAGCTCCTCGTGTAGGAGAAATTTAGGAGTTCACTGATGCGAAAAATTGGTTTTATGTCTCTTCGAAAGAAAACGTTGCAGAAGCACACAAGAACTTGATTTTTCGGAAAATTTCAGGTTGTTGAGTGGACCAAATTTCCTTCTAGATCCCATGTGGACTTGGACAAATCAAGTGGTCATAATTGATGATGACAACTTAGAAGAATCTGAAACTAGAAGAGAATTTGTAGCTGTTATAACAAGACATGACGAATGATTATTATCAGAAGCCCTACCAGATCCAAAAAGATTTTCGGAATGGCACAAACTACTGAGATCTACAGCTTGGATTCTAAGATTTCTTCAGAACTCCAAGTCGAGAAACAAAATGAGAATAGAGCTCTCGTTAAACGAAGTTGAGGAAGCGTGTTCGTTACTATGTAGGAGAGTTCAACAGAAGAATTTCATGGACGAATTGTGTTCGCTTCAGAATGGAAAATCTGTATCAAAATCGAGTAGATTTTACAAATGCAACTGCATACTAGATGAAAAGATTATTCGACTGGGGGAAGACTGGAAAATTCGTTATTATTGAGTGAGTTTACGGAAAGACCAATAATTTTAGATTCCAGAAATGCAATTACTAAACTTTTGTAGTGGCCACTCAGTCGCTAGCACTTTGTATATTCCCAGATATTGTTTTTAATATCAAGAACATATGGCAATGTTCAGTTTTGTAAAAAATAATGAATAAAAAGTATTGAAGTTGTCATCAGAATTTGGCATGTCATTAGAAACTTAATGAAAATATACATAGGAGGAACGCAAAAACCTCCAAAGTGGTGACCCAGACTCACACTCCATCGATATCGTCATGCCAGATAATGAGTTTACAACTCCAATCGCTGAAACGGTAGCTCGTGTCTCGATGCGTACCCCGCCATTCTGGCCAGGAAAGCCGGCATTATGGTTTTCTCAACTTGAAGGACAATTTCACCTCAGTAATATCACCAGAGACGAAACCAAGTTTGCGCACGTTATCGCACAACTTGAGAGTCGTTACGCAGCTGAAGTAGAAGATATAACCAACCCTCCGAAACCAATTTCAAAAGGGCCAGGAAGTCAGGAATGATGACTGGCACCTACAGTGAGATGGCAAGGAGCATCCGGATGGCAGTGATTGACAGGCGCCATCCAGAGGTACTCATGGACCAGAAACAATCCGAACTGTTCCAAAATGCAATTGTAGATGCGCTCTACCAGAATCCTTCAGGGAGTGAGGGCGCTCTACAATTTGAAAGGACGTCATTCAGCGCAGGTGTCTTATCGATGACCTGCGCCAATGAAGGAACAGCGCAATGCCTCAGAGGGGCAGTCGGCGCGCTGGGGCAGCTCTGGGGTGGGGTGGAGCTGACGGCAGTTAGCTTCGACGACCTCCCGGTGCGTCACAGATTGCTGGTCTTCGTGCCTGGGGTAGCCATAGAAAAACCAGCAGAGTTCAGACGGCACCTCCAGCTACAGAACCCGGACCTGAGGACGCAGGAAAGAACTCTGCTGAGCATAAACACCGAGAGGGAAGGAGGACAAATCCTGGCCTTCTCAGTGGATGACGCATCGTTCAAGGCAATGGAGAGGACGAACTTCCGAGTGTATTACAGACTCGGAAAGGTCCTCTTCACCGACCTGAACAGAAAGCGGGAGAAGAAAGATAGAGGGGATAAGAATAACCCAGATCAACCTTCAGCATTGTAAGGCGGCTTCGGCAGTCCTTACAGCGGCTGGGGGGAGGTTTGATGTGGCCTTTATAAAGGAACCATGGGTTAGACATGGAAAGATAAGAGGACTGGGGGGAGACTGTGGAGAGCTTATTTACAGCAGATCCACAGAGGTCCCTCGGACTTGTATAACCATTAAAAACACATAAAAATACTGCCGCTAACGAATTTCTGTTCCAGAGATCTTACAGCAGTAATGATCAGGACGAACGAGGGAAACGGGATCAGGCAGGTAGTACTCGGGTCGGCCTACTTTCCATCGGATCACCCTGAACCACCACCCACAAAGGATGTGGAAGACCTGGTGGGACATTGCAGGAACAAAGGACTGCAATTGATCATTGGATGTGACGCTAATGCGCACCACATCACTTGGGGCAGCAGCGACACCAACGAAAGAGGTGAGAACCTACTGCAATTCATGTTGGCTAACAGCTTAGACACGCTGAATGTAGGGAACAAACCCACCTTCATCACAAAAAATAGGAAGGAGGTACTCAACGTAACAATAGCCTCAATATATGTGAGTAACCTTGTTACAGATTGGCATGTATCTGATGAGGTGAGTTGCTCGGATCACAGACACATTAACTTCACAATAAAGATCAACATCTACACAGAGAATTATCGGAACTCGAGGAAAACGAACTGGGATGCATACAGTGCAGACCTAAGTCGCAAACTCCAAGGAACGCAACGAAAGATAAGAACAAACAGAGACCTAGAGATGGCTGTGGAAGAACTCAATGACGCAGCCATCTCTATGTTCAACGAACATTGCCCACTCATCACAAGGAACACCACCAGGAAGGTGCCCTGGTGGAACAAAGAACTTGCAGAACTGAGAAAGCAAGCCAGAAGAGAATTCAACAGAGCCAAAAAAAATGGCGGGTGGGATGAGTACAAGAACGCTTTGGCCATTTACAAAAAAGCTCTGAACAACTCCAAAAGAGACTCCTGGAGGAGGCACTGTGAGGAAATACTCTCGAAGGATGCACAACAAGCAATATATTCCCTGAAAAATTAACAAGGGGAACACACAAGTACAGGAGAAGAAACAATCAAAGAACTACTACGAGTTCACTTCCCTGGAGACCAGATAGAGCAGACTTGTGCTATGGGAAACCCAGGAGAACTGGAGCCTCTGAAGACAGGTTCCAGGCTGGGCTGGGACAGAGCGAAGAAGGTCGCGACCTATGAGAAAGTTCAATGGGCAATAGGTACATTCGAACCCTTTAAATCACCGGGACCAGACGGGATATACCCTGCAATGCTGCAGAAAGGTCCCGAAGCACTGCAAATCAGACTCTGTAACATACTCAGAGGCAGTCTGGCCCTCGGGTACATACCAAAACCTTGGAGGCACGTTAGGGTTACTTTTATACCGAAACCTGGAAAAGCTGGACAGGACTCGGCAAAGTCCCTAAGACCAATCAGTCTTATGTTATTTGTACTCAAGACTTTGGAGAAGCTAGTGGATAGACATATTAAGGGCGGCGTGCTGGTGGAGAGACCACTGCACCGTGAACAATATGCCTATAGGACTGGCTGTTCAACGGAAACAGCACTTCACCAAGTGGTAACGAGGGTGGAAAATACGCTGGAAAATAAAGAGGTACTGCTAGCGGCCTTTCTAGACATAGAAGGGGCTTTCGATAATACTTCTATAAACTCATTCACCAGAGCTCTTAGACACAGAGATTTCGAGGAACCATGTGTTGCCTGGATAGACTCAATGCTAAGGAATCGGTTGATACACATTACAGTATTGGAGGAGACCATAGTAGCAAGGGCGACCAGAGGATGCCCGCAAGGTGGAGTACTATCTCCGCTCCTGTGGAATCTGATCGCGGACTCACTGTTGGAAACTCTAAACGACACGGGATATAGAGCCCTTGGATATGCTGACAACATAGTAGTCTTAGCACAAGGAAAATTTAACACAACGGTTAGTGATCGCATGCAGGAAGCTCTTAACCTGGTCACGAGATGGACGGACTTGGAGGGGCTGAACGTCAACCCTAACAAGCCAACCATAGTAGCATTCACCCGAGGAAGAAAAACAGAGGGCCTAGAACCTATACGACTTCGAGGAGAGAATTTACAGATGAAGGGAGAAGTCAAATATCTTGGAGTGATTCTCGGCTCCAAGTTGACATGGAACCAGCATCTAGAAAAAACAACAAAAAAAGCGGTGACCTCACTAGTGATGGCCAGACGATCATTTGAAAAAAAATGGGGGCTGAAACCACATATGCTGCACTGGTTGTATAGCACGGTGGTCATGCCTTCCATCACATACGCATCTTTGGTGTGGTGGCCCAAGACACAACAAAGAGGAGCCATAACAAGACTAAGCAAGGTTCAAAGGCTTGCCTGTCTTGAAATCACAGTGGTAATTAAATCAACACCAACTGCAGCCATGGAGACACTTATGGGACTGCCTCCTCTCCACTTATTGGTGCAAGAGGAGGCAAGGCTTGGTGTCTCCAGACTGCAGAATACACCCAACTTGAACGTTGGAACGGGACACATAAGCATCGTTAGAATTGTGATCGGGGACGTGCTGGAAACGGGAACGGACCAAATCCCGAAACGATACTGTTTCAACAACCAATTCAGAGTGCTGATTCCAGACAGAACTGAGTGGGACGGCTCGCAGCTCAAGGACACTCTACAGGGGAAAATCTGGTATACAGATGGATCAAAGACTGGGAATGTGGTGGGCTCAGGAGTGTTCTCCAGGAATCCGAGTACTGGCATTAGCTACTCACTGGGCAAACACACCTCTGTCTTTCAGGCAGAGGTGTACGCAATTCTCCAATGCGCGAGGGAGAACAACAGGCTAAACGTTGAAAACGCGCATATCAACATCCTTTCAGATATCCAAGCGGCACTTAAGGCCTTGTGCAACAAGGAAGTGACGTCCAAACTGGTATGGAACTGCAAAGAACTAGGAGTGCTAGCAGACCGGAATCAAGTCAAACTGATATGGGTCCCAGGGCACCGGGGAATTGCAGACAATGAAAAAGCAGACAAACTAGCGAGAAAGGGTTCGGAAAATCCCCCAAACCAAGAGCAGACACTAGGGGTACCGAAGTGTACAGTAAGAACGTCTGTAAGAGAGTGGATTGGGGACAGTCACAAAAACTACTGGGAAAGCATACCAGGAAACAAACACGGGAAGAAATGCATTAAAGGACCGTGCCAGAAAAGAACGGCAGACCTGTTGGCGATGAACAGGAGCCAGCTTAGAATCGTTACGGGACTCCTGACTGGTCATGCACCAGTGAAGAAGCTGCTTAGAATCGTTACGGGACTCCAGACTGGTCATGCACCAGTGAAGGAGCAACTCCTCAACAAAATGGGACTGTATAATGGAGACCTGACCTGCAGATTAGGCGGTAAGGATCCAGAAACAGTGACACATATAATGTGCTGTTGCGAGGCACTAGACCGCAAAAGACAGGCAATCTTTGGGCAGCCATCTGGCGATCCAGAACTATACAGATCGCACCCAGTGAAGGACTTGTACAAACTCGTACAAGGCACGAAATTACTGGATTGGGTACTGTGAAAGTACTACTCACAGGCAAGATACAATGGGCCAATAAGCATAAGTGTCACCGGGTGCAACAACCTGACGGGCCTAGAGGTAACCCTAGAGGTAACCCTGTGAATCAGTGGAGTCTCACAGTAGGTCTGGAGTCTTGAGCCGGAGGCTCCTTTCCTCTTTATAAAAGATTTCCTCCACTTCATCACAAAAAAAACCCTCCGAATGCTGATCGATAGGAGAATGTTAAGCGAGAGCTAATCAAACGGTTATCCATATCTCAAGAACGAAAAACGGCATTTAGAACATAAAGAGATTGGGGATCGCAGACCATTTCAGTTTCTTCGTCACTTCCGTGGTCTGGCTGGAAATACAGTTCCTATTGTATACGGAAAAGGTTTTAGAAAGGTGTTCTATGAAGAAATGCAAATTACGTAACAGTGTATTTTAATTATATATTAGAGTAGATAACCAAAGTTAGTCCTAGGGCGGAAGTGGTCAAGGCCACCGATCCGCCGAGTCGAGCGATGTAATCTTGCCGCAAGCTGGGTGTTATCAAACCGCAAGCCGAGAGTTTGAATAAAAACAATAGTAATTGTGAATGAATTAATTCGAATTGTTAAAGTGGTATAATAATAATGATATTTGGTAAAATAGGAAAAATGGCGGCGGGTAACGGGAGTGTAACGTTTCAACGTGCGATTCAAATGAGGAACGTATACAGGGTGTTTGAAAATATATGATTTAAGAGAAAAATCAACAGGGTGTCTCAAAACAGTCATCAATTGAGAGAAAAAACAACAGGGTGTTTCAAAATACATCATTTAAGAGGAAAAATATGGAATGTTGGGTGGGAGACATGAATAATCGCATCATTGGGGTATCGCATCATTGTGGCATGCAGGGATTCAGAAGTTTTCGTTTTACGTATACAAGGTGTGTCAAAATACATCATTTAAAAAATGAAAATAAATACAGGGTGCCTCATAAACGTGCATCGTGATGGGGTTTGTCATTTAAGAAAAAATATATAACAGGTGTACCAACGTGCCAGTTGAGACAAAAAATATATACAGGGTGTCTCATAAACGTGCATCGTGACGGGGTCCGTCATTTTCAAAGTGCGATACCAATTCGTTTTCAAGGAATACATCAGAGCCATCTGTCGTTCAATATAAGCATTAATGATATTTTGGATCTGTACGAATCATCAAAAAATAAGCACTTCCGGTTTCAAAAAATTAAGATAGAAGAAAAGTAATAGTAAATTCGGATTACCCACATCGAGGAGAGTCCAAATCTGCAATAAAATGGCTACTTCCGGAAATGGCACTTCCGGTCGTCCGATTTAGATGATTTTGGCATCAATAGATTCGTTTGGATGTCAAGAAACATTTCAAAGCATTTTCCGAGGTCGAAAGGGCATAGGAGGCTATCTTCGTTATTAGTAAAGTTACAGAAACGTGCGGGTACTCTAAGAAGACAACTTTTATGGGAGATCAAGAAAATAATAGAATTTGCATACGTCAACTGCCATAAGGGCCGTAAACCGCACATATTAATGCGTTATGTACTTATTGCTTAAATCTTAGAAGCTGATTCGTAAGTTTAGTATAATGGGTGTACCAACTCGACATTTAAGAGAAAAAAACATGGCAGCTGTCAAATTTGGTATACCGGATGTCTCAAAATACATCGATTAAGAGAAAAAAACATGGCAGCTGTCAAATTTGGTATACCGGGTGTCTCAAAATACATCGATTAAGAGAAAAAAAACATAGCTGATGCCATACAGGGTGTACCATCATAGTATTTAAGAGAAAAAAACATGGCTGCTGCCATACAGGGTGTACCAACTTGGCATTTAAGAGAAAAAAACATGGCGGCTGTCAAATTTGGTATACCGGGTAAACCAACTAGGCATTTTAGAGAAAAAAACATGGCTGCTTCCATACAGGGTGTACCATCATAGTATTTAAGAGAAAAAAACATGGCTGCTGCCATACAGGATGAACCAACTTGGCATTTAAGAGAAAAAAACATGGCAGCTGTCAAATTTGGTATACCGGATGTTTCAAAATACATCGATTGAGAGAAAAAACATGGCGGCTGTCAAATGACATGAGACAGAGACTTGGCATTCAAGAGAAAAAAACATGACAGCTGTCAAATTTGGTATACCGGATGTTTCAAAATACATCGATTAAGAGAAAAAACATGGCGGCTGTCAAATGACATAAGACAGAGGAAAAAAAACATGGCAGCTGTCAAATTTGGTATACAGGATGTCTCAAAATACATCGATTAAGAGAAAAAAAACATGGTGGCTGGTTGTCAACGTATATACAGGGTGTCCCACAACGTTTGAAAGAAAAAACATGGTGAATCATTAAGAGAAAAAACATGGCTGCATGAGTGATGGAAGAACGCTTCAATGGGCATATGGAGATTCGAAACAACTACTTGCCCATGCAGAGATTGAATTACATCCGACATCTAAATGTGTAATAAGAGGACGTTTGAACCGTTCATTTGGGAAAAAAACATAGCGGAGTCTGATTGGTCAAAGCTCATTATAGTTGTACAGAGACGTCTCACAAATTTTTCCATTTGGGTAGAAAATATATATACAGGGTGATTCAAAATCCTTAGTCTTGAATGTTAAATGGGAAAATGGATCGACGAAAAACTTACCATTGCGGAAAAACATATACCGAGTATTTCGAAAAAATATCGCTTGAAATAGAAAAAGATGCGTAGTCGTTTAGAGTGAAAAAAAAAAAACATGCCCACCATTTGACGTCATCATAAAGGCATTATTTTTGGAAAGTATGTTAGTGCCATTGGGTAGTTGAAGTAATCACCAATAGAATGGTATCTGGAGAGTACAGACAGAAGGTTGAGGATTATTTCGTTCCAGAGAACAAATAAAATAACAAACACTGAAATGTTTGAAAAATTTTACGAACTCCGCGGTTTTCACGTTCCAAAAAATGATTAAAATTACAAACGTTGAAAATTTACTTTTACATGTGTTTCTTATGGAGATTTGACATTTCAGAATCGTTCAAAATTATCATTTTCGCGTCCCAAAAAACAAGTAAAATTACAAGCGTTAAAACACTTTTAAAACGCAACAAAAATAGACGTTTTCGCGTCCCAAAAAACGAGTAAAATTAGAAGCGTTAAAGCACGTAAAAATGCAACAAAAATAGACGTTTTGGCGTCCCAAAAAATGATTAAAATTAGAAGCGTTAAAACACGTAAAAAATGCAACGAAAACATGTGTTTTCATGTTCGAAAAAACATCTAAATTTTCGAACGCCGAATTACATAAAATATGTAACGAAAACATGCGTTTTCGTGTTCCAAAAAATGATTAAAATTACAAGCGTTAAAAATTTACTTTTACATGTATTTTTTATGGAGATTTGACATTTCGAAATCGTACAAAATTATCGTTTTCGCGTTCCAAAAAAACAAGAAAAATTAGAAGTGTTAAAACACGTAAAAAATGCAACGAAAATAGACGTTTTCGCGTCCCATAAAAACGAGTAAAATTAGAAGCGTTAAAGCACGTAAAAAATGCAATGAAAATAGAAGTTTACGCGTCCCAAAAAATGATTAAAATTACAAGAGATAAAAATTTACTTTTACATGTATTTGTTATGGAGATTTGACATTTCAAAATAGTTCAAAATTATTGTTTTCGCGTCCCAAAAAAACAAGTAAAATTAGAAGCGTTAAAACACGTAAAAAATGCAACAAAAATAGACGTTTTCGTGTCCCAAAAAACGAGTAAAATTATAAGCGTTGAAACAAGTAAAAAATCCTATCAAAAAGTACCAGTTATCACACTTATATAGTAAATTTTACTCAGTTGCACTTAGCTTTAAGTATTTTGGTGGTTATGAGGCTTCAACTACTTGCACTCAGTTCTGGACGTTTTGTAGTTATTATTAAAAATTACTATTTAGTTATCAGTTTGTATAGTAAATTTTCATAAAGTGAGGTTAGATAGATAAATCTAAAAAAAAAGGATGTTAGGTGTGGAATTCGAACCCACGCTCCCTTTGGGAATCGCAGCTTAACGCCACAACGCCTTAGACCGCTCGGCCAACCTAACTTATGAGTATACATAATGATATGTTGGTATTGTAGGATGGGGTAAAAAATTCAAACATCTTGAATACAAAATTTATTAAGCATTTTTATTTCGGTAAAATATCACATAGCCATTTGTAAAGAATATCTACGTTTCGGAGGCTACAATTGTGGTTGGTATTGTTGCGGCGAATGTATGCATACAAGGTGAGATGACATCATTGTTGCTGAATGTGGGAACCATCCAAAACGTATTATCATAATCCTCCAAGTTCACAACTCGTGTAAGTAGACCCAACTGGTGAAATTTGGCAGTAAGATAGTCACGTTTTTGAAGTGGGAAAAATCAACCATTTTTCTTCAATAGTTGATGTGTTGAGTGATCTATGTATCAAGGTTTTTTGTTTACAAATTGATGAGAACGTCAATACACACAAAAAAAAATGCGACCAAAATAGACGTTCCTCACGCTCCAAAAAAAAAGAGTAAATTCAAAAAGCGTTTGAACTCGCAAAAATGTAAACAGAACATACGTTTTACGCGTTTCAAAAAAGATAAAAAATACGAACGTCAATTCACGCAAAAATACGTACGAAAATAGCCGTTTTCGCATTAATTATTATGACGAAAATTAAGGCAAACAATATACACGTTTACATGTATTTCTTATGTAGATTTGACATTCCTAAATTGTTTAAAATGGACGTTTTTACACGCTACAAATAAGATAAACGTCAATTCACTCAAATAATATGACCAAAATATACGTTTATTACGTTCAAAATTGAAATTTTAAAAGCGCAATTCACGCAAAAATGAGTATCACTACATGTTGAGCTTACGTCGTGGCCGTAAAAAAGGTAAGACCTTCGGTCGGTAGAGATTATTTCTATTGAACAATCCATAAAAAAGCATGAGTTTTCGTTATTTCGTGTATGGTGATAGTGGCCACAGAACGGATCTTAGAGGCACAAAACAAAACTCGATTATTACAACCGACCTACTTCCCGTTGAGTTATTATCGCATTTCCTGTGAGCGAAAACCCAGTAATGAAAATGTTATTCATAGTTATTTTGTGACCAGTACCGGCATCATTTTAAGTATGTGTAGTTTGTAATTCAATATAATATGGATTATGTTTGAAAGTACAGATGATTTTGAGGTAAGTGGGTTTCAGTTAATCATGTAGCAACGTAGTCTGAAGATGACATTAATTGATCATTCAGTCGAGAAAACATAATTTCAGCAAATATGGTGTTTTATTATTGGAGTTATCACCATTGTGTGGTTTAGGGCGATAGGAGTTTATATTTCATATCTTGAATTTATCCAGGAAATTATGAGTATTATTATTCATTTTACTTCAGTTAGCATCTACAAAAAATTATTTCGTGTTGTCGATTTTCACAATGTTCATTTTGAATAAAGTCCGTTTTGGATACATAAGTCCATTATGATTTTTTTTGAGATAGTCAGTTTTATTAAATATAAGGGTTTTTACAAATTATTAGAGTCTAATTTCAAAATAAGATAACATTTTCGCCATATGTGTTTAATTATCTGAAATGTGATTGAGTGAAATTTTCATAAAAGTTTTAGCTGTGAGGAATGGTGACGTCATTATTGGTTAATTGATTATTTTATCTACAATAATTTTTTATATAAACATATATTCATAAATGGGAATCACTCTCAAAAGTACAGCTTTCAAATCAGATAATAAACCTTTATCGGGACATGATACAATATTCGTATAAAAAAATCAAATTCGATGATTTGGATCAAACGAAAACAACACAAGATATCATGAAAATAGTGGTAATAATTATAAAAGAAATTGGTTGACGTCATATAAAGTATGGACGACTGTACATAAATTATGTTTGCGGCAGATTTCAAGCTTGACGCGTCAGAAGAAACGAAATGAAACAACGAAATTATGAAAATAATAATAGTAATAAATATAGAGGTCAGCGCATTGAAATATACGTATGGAAGGGGTCAAATTCAACGATTTGGATGAAACGATGAAACGAAACAAAAAATCAAGAAAATAATGATGATAATAATAAAAAATGTAGAAGACATCATATTATACAGTATAGAAGGCTGTTAATAAATTATGCTTGCGGCAGATTTCAAGCTCGACGCGTCAGAAGTAACGAAATGAAACGGGATGAATCAAAGAAATTATGAAAATAATAATAATGATAGTAATAAATGTAGAGGTTGAAATGAATATGGAAGGTATCAAATTCGATGATTTGAATGAAACGAAACGACACAAAAAGTTATGAAAATAATGACAATGATAATAAAAATGCGGTCGACGTCATATACCGTAGGCGTCCGACGTGTATCAAGCTTGACGCGTTGGAAGGAACAAAACGATATGAAATGAAAGGAAGCAAAAATGAATTAATGAAATCATAAAAATAATTGTGATTATGAGAAATAGAGAAAGCGCATAAATTACGCGTTCGACAGGTTTAGAGATCGATGCATTGGAGTTCAGAATTGGTTTTCTCTTCAAAATTATCTATTGCCAAAAAGTCCACTGCTTGAATAGCTGAAGAGATAATTCCTTCTATCGAAAAACGGAGTTATACAGCGAATTGGAGTTTTAATAATATTCCTCCAAAAACACTCGAAGACAGCCTGTGCGGGTGGAAAATGGTTGTGATTATTATTATTGGCCAGGGCGCACGAAGTCGACTTATTCACTTTACAGCTGTAGAAAAACTCGGATAACTTATCCCACCACCATTACAAAAACGAACATGTGAATTACAAGAACAAAATCAAAAATATCAAAATATCAACGAGGATTTGTGAATTCAAGCTAAAAGAACCATGTAACAATTTGTTATTCAAGGATTAGCATAACGAAGTATCTAAGAAAATTAGGTAGTTCAGACGAAATATACATGAAGTTGATAGTAGAATAGTTCCAGAATCGTCAAATCAACCAAAAAAAGACTTGTTATGAATATGTGCCAAACCGAAATAACTCTTTGAAGGAAATACGGGATCACATCATACAACAATATCAAGAAATTCCTTGGGGGAAGAAAGGTGCATGACAAAACAATGCGGATAGTTGAAATGTGCTAAAAATTTTCTTTCAAATACACCACTCCGATAATGAGTCTTCGGAACAAAATTCAAGAGTTGCATTATCACCGATGTTACGGCTTTAAGTTTGTCAACCGTACAAAGACAGAAATCGAATGTAAAAAATATTGGAATAATTGTGAATATTTCTTTCAAGTGTCGAAATTTGAAAGTAATCTCGAGATTTCACGGCTGGGAAGAAAGATTATTCTGTTTCAACTCAACAAGCATTGTGGTATATGTTTCAGTGGAGTGAGTTGGTGCATGAGCAAGATTTCATCGACGAAGACGTGTGTTAGTAGACAAATTTGTGAGAAATATATCACCGACGAGAGAATTTTCTTCAATAAGTATCAAGATGACTTGAAATATTTCCAAGTGAATTGTAAGAGTTGTCTGTAGGTAGATATCATGAGTGGAAAGACAATTCGCTTTCAATTCAACATTGTGTTATGGTTGAAATGTACATATCAAATTTGGTGCCTTCGTCGATAAGATTTCATCGACGAAGGCACCAAATTTGATATGTACATTTCAACCATAACACAATGTTGAATTGAAAGCAAATTGTCTTTCCACTCATGATATCTACCTACAGACAACTCTTACAATTCACTTGGAAATATTTCAAGTCATCTTGATACTTATTGAAGAAAATTCTCTCGTCGGTGATATATTTCTCACAAATTTGTCTACTAACACACGTCTTCGTCGATGAAATCTTGCTCATGCACCAACTCACTCCACTGAAACATATACCACAATGCTTGTTGAGTTGAAACAGAATAATCTTCCCAGCCGTGAAATCTCGAGATTACTTTCAAATTTCGACACTTGAAAGAAATATTCACAATTATTCCAATATTTTTTACATTCGATTTCTGTCTTTGTACGGTTGACAAACTTAAAGCCGTAACATCGGTGATAATGCAACTCTTGAATTTTGTTCCGAAGACTCATTATCGGAGTGGTGTATTTGAAAGAAAATTTTTAGCACATTTCAACTATCCGTATTGTTTTGTCATGCACCTTTCTTCCCCCAAGGAATTTCTTGATATTGTTGTATGATGTGATCCCGCATTTCCTTCAGAGAGTTATTTCGGTTTGGCACATATTCATAACAAGTCTTTTTTTGGTTGATTTGACGATTCTGGAACTATTCTAGTATCAACTTCATGTATATTTCGTCTGAACTACCTAATTTTCTTAGATATTTCGTTGTGCTAATCCTTGAATAACAAATTGTTACATGGTTCTTTTAGCTTGAATTCACAAATCCTCATTGACATTTTGATATTTTTGATTTTGTTCTTGTAATTCACATGTTCGTTTTTGTAATGGTGGTGGGATAAGTTATCCGAGTTTTCCTACAGCTGTGAAGTGAATAAGTCGACTTGGTGCGCCCTGGCAAATAATAATAATCACAACCATTTTCCACCCGCACAGGCTATGTCTTCGAGTGTTTTTGGAGGAATATTATTAAAACTCCAATTCGCTGTATAACTCCGTTTTTCGATAGAAGGAATTACCTCTTCAGCTATTCAAGCAGTGGACTTTTTGGCAATAGATAATTTTGAAGAGAAAACCAATTCTGAACTCCTTCTTCGATGATCACTATTGTTTAATTTTTTTGTCAATTCGAAGGAAAATATGTATTCACACGGGACATGCGTAGCCAAGATATTTGTCATCAAAAATCATCTGGAACTATTTATTTCAGTGAGTTTGGTGAGTTTGTAAATGGTGCTTTGGCTATAAGCAATTTCAACAAAAATGATCTGAATATATTATTCATTTTGGTGAAACTTTACATCTGAATCGATACATAGTTCAGTCGAAAATATTCCTCTCGATATTACCTCAAGTCTTTCGGCTCATTTCCACTGGGAAGCAATAACATACGATTAACTTGAAAATATTTAACATTTAAAGTAATTCCTTTCGTTGGTGATGTATTTCTCACATACTTTTATAGTACCAAACTGCACGAACCTTTCGTTTGATGGAAACCAATCTGATGAATCTCCTAATCTTGTGTCAAAGTTGATGTCTTTGTCAGTGAAATCTCGCCCACAAACCAGCTCACTTAATTGAAACATAACACAACACCTGAATTGAATTGAGTTGAATTGAATACCAATCTGATGAATCCTTCCACCCGCACGTTAAATTTGGTGTCTGATTATGTAATGGTTCCTTGAGGAATACTCAAATCAGATCAATAATTTTCAGAGGAATTCCACAAGAACTTAAATGGAATTTATAGAAAAATGCCCAAGATGTCATTGGAAATAATGTGAATAAAGGATGGCAACGGAATTGATGTATTTTATAGAGGGTTGATTTTTTTGGTCTCTCTAGAGATATCATCTCATAGGCAACCAAACACCATTTTCATATAGGAACGAGGATTACATACTCTTGCAACACGTTCGAAAAAACCCCGAAGCTATCGAATTTACAAAGTGGAAAACTGGTGGATATTAAACGACTTTGATGGGTATCTTTCTAACAAACTTGCTTACTGAAATTTCTCTCCCCTATGATTTATTTCTCACAAACTCTCTTGCTAACACACTGCATGAGAATTATTTAATTGAAACCAAATCTAATGAATATCAACTTTGGTGTCTCATTTGTTTTTTATATGTTATTGTCTCTCGAGAAACACTGTGATTACGAAATGTCCATGAAACTGTTCCTTGAATGCATCTTTTCCCATCGTCCCATGACTTTTTTTCACCTCAATTTTTCATTTTGAACCTCGTTGGCATTTTATTTTTCACGTTACCTTTTCGTTTCATTGCGATTCGTTTTATTCAACACGTCAAGGCAGACACATAGGTTATTAGTTGTTGTTCTCTATATCTCGTAGTATTATTATTATTTTCACGACGCGACGTTTCGTTCAATGCATCGATCTCTAAACCTGTCGAACGCGTAAATTATGCGCTTTCTCTATTTCTCATAATCACAATTATTTTTATGATTTCATTAATTCATTTTTGCTTCCTTTCATTTCATATCGTTTTGTTCCTTCCAACGCGTCAAGCTTGATACCCGTCGGACGCCTACAGTATGTGACGTCGACCGCATTTTTATTATCATTGTCATTATTTTCATAACTTTTTGTGTCGTTTCGTTTCTTTCAAATCATCGAATTTGATACCTTCCATATTCATTTCAACCTCTACATTTATTACTATTATTATAATTATTTTCATAATTTCTTTGATTCATCCCGTTTCATTTCGTTACTTCTGACGCGTTGAGCTTGGAATCTGCCGAAAGCATAATTTATAAACAGCCTTCTATACTGTATAATATGATGTCTTCTACATTTTTTATTATTATCATCATTATTTTCTTTATTTTTTGTGTCGTTTCATCGTTTCATCCAAATCGTTGAATTTGATCCCTTCCATACGTATATTTCAATGCGCTGACCTCTATATTTATTACTATTATTATTTTCATAATTTCGTTGATTCATCCCGTTTCATTCCATTTCTTCTGACGCGTCAAGCTTGAAATCTGCCGCAAACATAATTTATGTACAGTCGTCCATACTTTATATGACGTCAACTAATTTCTTTAATAATTATTACCACTATTTTCATGATATTTTGTGTTGTTTTCGTTTGATCCAAATCATCGAATTTGATTTTTTTATACGAATATTGTATCATGTCCCGATAAAGGTTTATTATCTGATTTGAAAGCTGTACTTTTGAGAGTGATTCCCATTTATGAATATATGTTTATATAAAAAATTATTGTAGATAAAATAATCAATTAACCAATAATGACGTCACCATTCCTCACAGCTAAAACTTTTATGAAAATTTCACTCAATCACATTTCAGATAATTAAACACATATGGCGAAAATGTTATCTTATTTTGAAATTAGACTCTAATAATTTGTAAAAACCCCCATATTTAATAAAACTGACTATCTCAAAAAAAATCATAATGGACTTATGTATCCAAAACGGACTTTATTCAAAATGAACATTGTGAAAATCGACAACACGAAATAAATTTTTGTAGATGCTAACTGAAGTAAAATGAATAATAATACTCATAATTTCCTGGATAAATTCAAGATATGAAATATAAACTCCTATCGCCCTAAACCACACAATGGTGATAACTCCAATAATAAAACACGATATTTGCTGAAATTATGTTTTCTCGACTGAATGATCAATTAATGTCATCTTTAGACTACGTTGCTACATGATTAACTGAAACCCACTTACCTCAAAATCATCTGTACTTTCAAACATAATCCATATTATATTGAATTACAAACTACACATACTTAAAATGATGCCGGTACTGGTCACAAAATAACTATGAATAACATTTTCATTTCTGGGTTTTCGCTCACAGGAAATGCGATAATAACTCAACGGGAAGTAAGTCGGTTGTAATAATCGAGTTTTGTTTTGTGCCTCTAAGATCCGTTCTGTGGCCACTATCACCATACACGAAATCACGAAAACTCATGCTTTTTTATGGATTGTTCAATAGAAATAATCTCTACCGACCGAAGGTCTTACCTTTTTTACGTCCACGACGTAAGCTCAACATGTAGTGATACTCATTTTTGCGTGAATTGCGCTTTTAGAATTTCAATTTTGAACGTAATAAACGTATATTTTGGTCATATTATTTGAGTGAATTGACGTTTATCTTATTTGTAGCGTGTGAAAATGTCCATTTTAAACAATTTAGAAATGTCAAATCTACATAAGAAATACATGTAAACGTGTATATTGTTTGCCTTAATTTTCGTCATAATAATTAATGCGAAAACGGCTATTTTCGTACGTATTTTTGCGTGAATTGACGTTCGTATTTTTTATCTTTTTTGAAACGCGTAAAACGTATGTTCTGTTCACATTTTTGCGAGTTCAAACACTTTTTAAATTTACTCTTTTTTTTTGGAGCGTGAGGAACGTCTATTTTGGTCGCATTTTTTTTTGTGTGTATTGACGTTCTCATCAATTTGTATACAAAAAACCTTGATACAAAGTTCACTCGACACATCAACTATTGAAGAAAAATGGTCGATTTTTTCCACTTCAAAAACGTGACTATCTTACTGCCAAATTTCACCAATTGGGCCTACTTACACGAGTTGTGAACTTGGAGGATTATGATAATACGTTTTGGATGGTTCCCACATTCAGCTACAATGATGTCATCTCACCTTGTATGCATACATTCGTCGCAACTATACCAACTACAATTGCAGCCTCCGAAACGTAGATATTCTTTACAAATGGCTATGTGATATGTTACCGAAATAAAAATGCTTAATAAATTTTTTATTCAAGATGTTTGAATTTTTTACCCTATCCTACAATACCAACATTTCATTATGTATACTTATAAGTTAGGTTGGCCGAGCGGTCTAAGGCGTTGTCGCGTTAAGCTGCGATTCCCAAAGGGAGCGTGGGTTCGAATCCCACACCTAACATCTTTTTTTTTAGATTTATCTATCTAACCTCACTTTATGAAAATATTCTAAACAAACTGATAACTAAATAGTAATTTTTAATAATAACTACAAAACGTCCAGAACTGAGTGCAAGTAGTTGAAGCCTCATAATCACCAAAATACTTAAAGCTAAGTGCAATTGAGTAAAATTCACTATATAAGTGTGATAACTGGTACTTTTTGATAGGATTTTTTACTTGTCTAAACGCTCATAATTTTACTCGTTTTTTGGGACGCGAAAACGTCTATTTTTGTTGCATTTTTTACGTGTTTTAACGCTTCAAATTTTACTTGTTTTTTGGTACGCGAAAACAATAATTTTGAACGATTTTAAAATGTCAAATCTCCATAAGAAATACATGTAAAAGTAAATTTTTATCACTTGCAATTTTAATCATTTTTTGGGACGCATAAACTTCTATTTTCATTGCATTTTTTACGTGCTTTAACGCTTCTAATTTTACTCGTTTTTATGGGACGCGAAAACGTCTATTTTCGTCGCATTTTTTACGTGTTTTAACACTCCTAATTTTTCTTGTTTTTTGGAACGCGAAAACGATAATTTTGTACGATTTCGAAATGTTAAATCTCCATAAAAAGTACATGTAAAAGTAAATTTTTAACGCTTGTAATTTTAACCATTTTTTGGAACACCAAACCGCATGTTTTCGTTACATATTTTATGTAATTCAGCGTTCGAAATTTTATATTTTTTCGAACATGAAAACACATCTTTTCGTTGCATTTTTTACGTGATTTAACGCTTCTAATTTTAATCGTTTTTTGGGATGCGGAAACGTCTATTTTCGTTGAATTTTTACGTGCTTTAACGCTTCTAATTTTACTCGTTTTTTTGGGACGCGAAAACGTCTATTTTTGTTGCATTTTTAAAGTGTTTCAACGCTTCTAATTTTACTTGGTTTTTGGGACGCGAAAACGATAATTTTGAACGATTCTGAAATGTCAAATCTCCATAAGAAATACATGTAAAAGTAAATTTTCAACGCTTGTAATTTTAATCATTTTTTGGAACGTGAAAACCGCGGAATTCGTCAAATTTTTTAGACATTTCAGCGTTTGTTATTTTATTTGTTTTTTGGAACGAAAGAATCCTCAACCTTCTGTCTGTACTCTTCAGATACCATTCTATTGGTGATTACTTCAACTACCCAATGGCACTAACATACTTTCCAAAAATAATGCCTTTATGATGACGTCAAATGGTGGGCATGTTTTTTTTTTCACTCCAAACGACTACGCATCTTTTTCTATTTCCAGTGATATTTTTTCGAAATACTCGGTATATGTTTTTCCGCAATGGTAAGTTTTTCGTCGATCCATTTTCCCATTTAACATTTAAGACTAAGGATTTTGAATCACCCTGTATATATATTTTCCACCCAAATGGAAAAATTTGTGAGACGTCTCTGTACAACTATAATGAGCTTTGACCAATCAGACTCCGCTATGTTTTTTTCCCAAATGAACGGTCCAAACGTCTTCTTATTACACATTTAGATGTCGGATGAAATTCAATCTCTGCATGGGCAAGTAGTTGTTTCGAATCTCCATGTGCCCATTGAAGCGTTCTTCCAACACTCATGCAGCCATGTTTTTTCTCTCAATGATTCACCATGTTTTTTCTCTCAACCAGCCACCATGTTTTTTTCTCGTAATCGATGTATTTTGAGACATCCTGTATACCAAATTCGACAGCTGTCATGTTTTTTTTTCTCTGTCTCATGTCATTTGACAGCCGCCATGTTTTTTCTCTTAATCGATGTATTTTGAAACATCCGGTATACCAAATTTGACAGCTGCCATGTTTTTTTCTCTTAAATGCCAAGTCTCTGTCTCATGTCATTTGACAGCCGCCATGTTTTTTCTCTTAATCGATGTATTTTGAAACATCCGGTATACCAAATTTGACAGCTGCCATGTTTTTTCTCTTAAATGCCAAGTTGGTACATCCTGTATGGCAGCAGCCATGTTTTTTTCTCTTAAATACTATGATGGTACACCCTGTATGGAAGCAGCTATGTTTTTTTCTCTAAAATGCCTAGTTGGTTCACCCGGTATACCAAATTTGACAGCCGCCATGTTTTTTTCTCTTAAATGCCAAGTTGGTACACCCTGTATGGCAGCAGCCATGTTTTTTTCCCTTAAATACTATGATGGTACACCCTGTAAGGCATCAGCCATGTTTTTTTTCTCTTAAGCGATGTATTTTGAGACACCCGGTATATCAAATTTGACAGCTGCCATATTTTTTTCTCTTAATCGATGTATTTTGAGACATCCGGTATACCAAATTTGACAGCTGCCATGTTTTTTTCTCTTAAATGTCGAGTTGGTACACCCATCATACTAAACTTACGAATCAGTTTCTAAGATTTAAGCAATAAGTACATAACGCATTAGTATGTGCGGTTTACGGCCCTTATGGCAGTTGACGTACGCAAATTCTATTATTTTCTTGATCTCCCATGAAAGTTGTCTTCATAGAGTACCCGCACGTTTCTGTAACTTTACTAATAACGAAGGTAGCCTCCTATGCCCTTTTGACCTCGGAAAATGCTTAAAAATGTTTCTTGACATCCAAACGAATCTATTGATGCCAAAATCATCAAAATCGGACGACCGGAAGTGCCATTTCCGGTTTGGACCGGAAGTAGCCATTTAATTGCAGATTTGGACTCTCCTCGATGTGGGTAATCCGAATTTACTATTACTTTTCTTCTATCTTAATTTTTTGAAACCGGAAGTGCTTATTTTTTGATGATTCGTATAGATCCAAAATATCATTGATGTATATATTGAACGACAGATGGCTCTGATGTATTCCTTGAAAACGAATTGGTATCGCACTTTAAAAATGACGGACCCCGTCACGATGCACGTTTATGAGACACCCTGTATATATTTTTTGTCTCAACTGGCACGTTGGTACACCTGGTATATATGTTTTTCTTAAATGACAAACCCCATCACGATGCACGTTTATGAGGCACCCTGTATTAAATTTTATTTTTTAAATGATGTATTTTGACACACCTTGTATACGTAAAACGAAAACTTCTGAATCCCTGCATGCCACAATGATGCGATGCCCCAATGATGCGATTATTCATGTCTCCCACCCAACATTCCATATTTCTCCTCTTAAATGATGTATTTTGAAACACCCTGTTGTTTTTTCTCTCAATTGATGACTGTTGATTTTTCTCTTAAATCATATATTTTCAAACACCCTGTATACGTTCCTCATTGGAATCGCACGTTGAAACGTTACACTCCCGTTACCCGCCGCCATTTTTCCTATTTTATCAAACATCATTATTATTATACCACTTTAACAATTCGAAATAATTCATTCACAATTACTATTGTTATTATTCAAACTCTCGGCTTGCGGTTTGATAACACCCAGCTTGCGGCAAGATTACATCGCTCGACTCGGCGGATCGGTGGCCTTGACCACTTTCGCCCTAGGACTAACTTTGGTTATCTACTTATTAGAACAACTTTGACAAGCAAATACTTGATTATGGTTTTATGAACATCATCAATACTGTATGTTATCTCAATACATAACACCCCTCCCTTCCAGTTCAATCTTCTTCAAAATTAATATTGAAGACGATCTGGAGCATTCCGTTGTCGTGTCGGACGACATGAGAACTGTACAGGTGTAGTTTCGTGCCGAATTCTTGTTTGTTGTGGAAACGGAACAGGACTCTCAATTTCGTTTCCTGATGCAGTGATCTCTGATCCAGTGGATATTGTATTATTATGGCAACTTCTCATCTGATTTATGTGTCTGTTAATGAGTAAACCAGATTGAGTTTTTAACCAATACATGACAGAACCAGAAAACGAATCCACTGTGGTTTGAATCCATTTTGGACCATTACCAAAATTCATAGCGTACACTACGTCTCCCACCTTGAAACTTCTTCCCTCGTTGCTAACTCCTGCCTCGTCCATTTTCTTTCTAATGTAGCCAGGGTGTAGAAGATCTAATCTTGAATTGAGTTTCCGAGACATGAGCAACTCTGATGGACTTCTTCCAGTAGTGGAATGTGGTGTGAGATGCTGTTGCAGCAAGAATCGACTCAATTTAGTCTTTACGTTGACTTCAGATAATTTCAACAGCGCTTCTTTTGTAATCTGCACCATTCGCTCCACCTGACTATTTGAAGCAGGACTATAAGGAGCAATTCTCACGTGTCTTATCAAATTATCTGATATGAATTTACTAAATTCCTGCGAAGTGAATGCTGTTCCATTATCTGATACAATAACCTGAACAATTCCATGAGTTGCGAATAATTCTTTCAAAACTGTTAGAGCTGACTGTGTCGAGGTGGAAGGAACTTCACTCACTCCCAACCACTTGGAATATGAGTCAACCACTAAGAAAAAATAATGACCATGCACAGGTCCAGCAAAATCTATATGGATCCGTATCCAGGGCGAACGTTCCCATTCCCAAGGATGAATTGGTGCTTTTGGAGGAGAATGACGGTTTTCTTGGCAAATCTGACAATTCGCAACTGAGTATTGCTTTCACCTTCTCGTTTATGGCTCAATACCTCTAGAGGAAATTTTGAATCCCAAAAAATTAACTTCATCAACAAATAACAAACATTTGTCTTTGCGAAGTCTGATTCCATCCTCCCTGAATCGATTAAGAATAGTTCTGATATGATCCAGTAATTCATTCATTGTTGTTCCGACAACCAGGATATCATCGAAATATGACAGTGCTCCTAGAATATCAACAAATCTTCCATCGACGAACCTTTGAAATATCTGAGGAGCTGTATAAATCCCGAATTGAAGAAGTTTCACTTTGAAAGCACCTTTGTGAGTGATTAAAGTCTGAGCTTCAGCGCTTTTGTCATCAATTGTCAATTGTTGGTAAGCTTGCCTCAAATCTAATTTTGCAAAGATTTTCCCACCTGCCAAAGTGGCAAGAATGTGATGAACTGATGGAATGGGGTAAATATCTTTACGAATAGCCTTGTTGATAGTAACACGATAGTCACCACAAATCCGTATTGTTTTGTCTGATTTAACAACCGGTACTATAGGAGTTGCCCATTTTGGATAATCAATGCCTTGATTCTGAAGATTGATCAGCTCCTCTTCTACTAACGGTTTCATAGTAAAAGGAATTCTACGAGCTTTTAGGAGAACAGGTCTCACTTCTGGTCTAACGAATATACGAATAAAAAAGGTAAACAACTGCCGTGAAAACAATGTCAACATCCTGTGTTGAATGTAAGGATGATATCCGAAACCAAAGAAAGGCAATGAAGTGTTGCCAAAAAATTGTCAGAAATTGATTCACGCAACTTGTGTGGATGATGTTAAGGTGGTGGATGGATCCTGGAGGTGTGATGAATGCTCTAATCCGACAATTGGTGATTTGTTTTTGGAAATCATGAAAATTGGAGAAATGAATAGAGAATTGGCGAAGTCGTTGAGCAGCTGTCATGATAAAATCAAAGAAAATAATGCACTAATAAAGAGTCAGGATTTGAAAATACAGGAATGTAATGACAAAATTGAAGGTCTTGAGAGGAATTGTGCGCTACTTGAAGCTGAAAATGCGGAAATAGAGAAACGAATTAACAAACAGGAACAATACACTAGGCTCAATAGTGTGGAAATAGTAGGAATTCCTGAATCAAAAGAAGAAAACCTTATGATGCGAATTTTACCAAACATTTTCAAGGCTCTGAACTTTGACTGTAGCGAGAATAGTATAGACTATTGTTATAGGATCAACAAGCATCTACAATCAACAATGGAACCGAGACACATATTCGTTCGGTTCATTTCAAGGCTGAAAAAAGAAGAATTTATGTCACGAAGAAAAATCAAAAGAGATCTTTGTCTTGGAGACCTATGGGATGGGTGCTAACGACCCCAAGAAGCCAATTTTCATTAATGAAGCCCTTACTAGTGCGAACAGGCATCAGTTTTCAAAATGTCGCGAGTTCAAAAAAAATAATGATGTTAAATATTTATGGATTAAAAATGGAATAATATTAATGCGCAAAGCGGACAGAGGTAAAGTCTTTCAAATTAGCAGTATAGAAAGTCTGAATGATGTCCAGTAATGGTAAGTCGAAACAATTCAATGTGTTATATCAAAATGTGCAAGGACTCAACTCAAAATTAAAAGAGTTTAAACTGTCTGTACGCGCTTCTAATTATGACATAATCATATTGACAGAGACCTGGTTAACCCCTGCCATCTATGATCATGAAATTGTTGATGAGAGATACGCGGTATTTCGTAAAGATAGAGACTTTCAGATTACAGGGAAAGAACGTGGCGGAGGTGTGCTGGTTGCTGTCAATATGAAATATAATTGTCAATGTCTGCCTTTTCCAAACAGTAGCAATTGCGTGGAAGAAATATGGATAAAAGTAAATCTACCTTTTACTGTTGTTTATATGTGTGCTATATATATACCACCAAAAATGTCGTTCGAAATTTATAGATCATTTTTTGAAAATGTTGAAAAAAATATGTTCATTCTCAATGCAAGGATGATGATAGTGGGAGATTTCAACATGCCAAATTCTGTAAATATGAATTTTAACCGTTTAACAAATATTGAAACAAGTTATATTCAGTTTCTCAACCTGTTCAATCTTAAACAGCATAATTCTATTTTGAATCATCGTGGCAGACATTTAGATTTATTTTTGACTAATCTGGATGAAGTACAAATTGAAAAATGTGATTTTCCTTTGGTAAATGAAGATCCAAACCATCCAACGCTAATTTGCTTAATAAACATTTTGGGAAATATGAATTCATGTGGGGAAAAAACATTTAATGCTCAGTATAATTACAGAAAAGCTGATTTTCATAAACTATATATGTTGCTCAGAGAAACGGATTGGGGGTCGTTGTATGCATCTACAGATATCAATTTTGTTACGGATGAGTTTTACAGAAAAATGCATCAAGCACTATCAAAATGTGTTCCCCTCGCGAATAAGAGAAAACACTTTTTCCCACCTTGGTTTGATAGAAATATCCAAAAAGATATCAAGAAAAAAGATAATCACAGATAAATATACAAAAAGACTGGAAATCAGTACAATCAGCAAATGTTTTTGTACCTCAGAGCAAAAATTAAACGTGATATTAAAAATGCACACGAGCAGTATATACAGGATGTAGAAAGTAATGTAAAAAGTGATGCTTCAAATTTTTGGAAGTATGTAGGCAGCATCAAAAGTAATTCTGTTAATAATGGTGAAATGATTTACGGGGATGAACAATTATCACAAAATAAAGATATTACAAAGGTATTCGCAAAACATTTTGAAAGCGTATATAATCAGTCTGGTGCATCTTATAATTTAATATTTAATGAAAGTAAAATGTGTCATAATATACTCAATATCACTCATATAGCTGACATTGATATACGGAATGCTACTAAAAAACTTAAGCCGAAGAAATCTGTGGGACCTGATGGTATTCCTCCTTATGTATTCAAAAGTTGTTTGGAATTGCTCTTGGAGCCCATGAAGATAATCTTTAACCTCATAATTAAGTCCTGTGTTTATCCTGATACATGGAAATGTGCAAAAATCTGTCCTAGTTTCAAAAGTGGAAGTAAAAATGATATTATTAACTACCGACCGGTGTCGCTATTATGTGTTCCTAGTAAACTCTTCGAGTCAATTCTTTATGAAAAAATATATCACCACGTTTCTCCGTCCATTAGGGACGAACAACATGGTTTTATGACCGCAAAATCCACAGTGACAAACCTTATGGTGTTTTCGCAAGCAGTTACCGAGGTGGTGGATGGCAAAGGCCAGGTAGACGTTGTCTATACGGATTTTGCTAAGGCCTTTGACAGGGTAGACCATGATGTGCTACTGAGTAAACTCAACAATTTAGGTTTTTCTTCTAATCTACTGACACTTTGCGCATCATACCTGGGAAATAGGAAACAGTACGTAGTCTACAAGGGGGAATTGTCAAATAAATTTACTTCTTTATCAGGTGTACCACAAGGCTCTAATTTGGGACCACTGTTGTTTTTGTGTACGATAAACGACCTCCCACTAGAAATTCAACATTCAAGTAATTTGTTATTTGCAGATGATTTCAAAATTTATAGAAACATAGGTAATAGCAACGACTGTATTATGCTTCAGGAGGACCTGAACAAAGTGTTCGACTGGTCAGTTGTAAATAAGTTATCGTTCAATATTTCTAAATGTTATGTGGTGAGATATTCTAGGAAAAATACCATTATCAAATTCGAATATAAAATGAATGATGTAATTCTGCCTTCGAAAGAACAAGTGAAAGACCTTGGTGTTACATTCCAGGCAAATCTGAGTAGTAGTGCTCACATAGACAATGCAGTGAGTAGGGCCTATAAAATGCTTGGATTCATTATTAGAAACTCATGTCATTTCAGTAATGAAAAAACACTCCTCTATCTCTACAATGTTTATGTGAGAAGTATTCTAGAATATGGTTCCATTATCTGGTCTCCTTTCTATACAGAGCAAAAAAATAACATTGAAAAAGTACAAAAAAAATTCCTGAGATATCTGTATTATAAGAAATATGGCATATATCGCATTGATATTCCCTATAATAAACGAGAAGAGTAATCTCCAGTCTTCTATTCATACATAAATTAGTCAATGATCAAATTCAATCCATACAACTTCTAAAAATGATTTCATTCCATGTTCCCCAACATAATAGAAGAAATAAGAATACAATGTTCTCGTTAAATACTCCTCATTCAAATCTTGGTCAGAATTCTCCTCTATACAGACTTTGTCTCATAGCTAATAACTGTTTGGAAAACGTAGACATTTTCTTTGAAAAA
This sequence comes from Chrysolina oricalcia, assembly GCA_944452925.2. Lineage (NCBI taxonomy): Eukaryota > Metazoa > Arthropoda > Insecta > Coleoptera > Chrysomelidae > Chrysolina > Chrysolina oricalcia. Next base: position 34,617,909 of record OX101818.2, read on the forward strand.
TTTTCAAGTTTCAGAAATAAAATATTTGATTTATTCCCAATATAAATTGGACTTTAACAATATTAGGTCTTGTATGACTTGTTTTGTAGTGTTTATATATATATATATATATATATATATATTTATGTATATATATATATATATATATATATATATATATATATATATATATATATATAAATATAAAAGTAGAAAAGTTATTGGGTATAACCCTCATAATGTTGTTCAACCGTAGACACGTGTTTCGAGCTTAAGCTCTCATCAGTACGGTAAAATCAAGTGCGAAGATGTACAACACTTGGATGTAAAAATAGAAACAAAGGAAGTGGCGACGTTAGTTGTTGCCTTGTAAACACAAGGTCTTCTGACCGAAGCCACAAATGTGTGGTTGGCTTCCTGTTGTTGACTTCCTTTGTTTCTATTTTTACATCCAAGTGTTGTACATCTTCGCACTTGATTTTACCGTACTGATGAGAGCTTAAGCTCGAAACACGTGTCTACGGTTGCACAACATTATGAGGGTTGTACCCAATAACTTTTCTACTCATATATTGCAACTCGCTAAATCCACCATGATTTGTATTTGCCTGGGTAGGATTGTCACGCTGGTAGCTATAGCTGCCTCCGTGGCGACGTTAGTTGTTGCCTTGTAAACACAAGGTCTTCTGACCGAAGCCACAAATGTGTGGTTGGCTTCCTGTTGTTGACTTCCTTTGTTTCTATTTTTACATCCAAGTGTTGTACATCTTCGCACTTGATTTTACCGTACTGATGAGAGCTTAAGCTCGAAACACGTGTCTACGGTTGCACAACATTATGAGGGTTATACCCAATAACTTTTCTACTTTTATATTCATATATTGCCCCTCGCTAAATCCACCATGATATATATATATATATATATATATATATATATATATATATATATATATATATATATATATATATATATATATATATATATATATATATATATATATATATATATATATATATATATATATATATATATATATATATATATATATATATATATATATATATATATATAGTGTATATTGTATATTATATATTATATTATTTCCTTTTTTTCTCTTTACTTCAAGGGTAAATTTAGTTTCATACTAATCATTTTGTCAAAGAAGGTTATCATCTTTTCACGATTTGATATGTTTCTTTTTCTTTTTGTGGTAGGTAGAATTTTATATAGAATAATGCAAGCGAATGCTCACTTGTAAGATGAATATTAGGTGAATAATTGTAACCTGTATTTGTGTTTTTTTCTGTTGGTTACTCAATAAAATAAAATAAAATAAATCCAAAGACACAGGAGGTCCTCGAAAACTGCCCAAACCTTCTGCAAAAACATCCTCAAACTCTCCGAAAATCTGGTCACGGTGAACTTGATGTGGACTTTCTATGGAATTTATCCCAGCAATACTGATGTTCAATGAAGGAAACCAGTTTCTTCCTAATAAATTAGCAGTATTAGTACCAGAAACTATTATTGGAAGCTCTGCAACAACTCCTCCATACTTGACAGTTACGTTTCATAATCCCAAGGTATCAATTTCATTCTTCTGATAATCTCGAAAGATAAAAGAGGTTTTTTGTAGTGGAGGTATTCTGTCACCAAAAATACTCTGAAAAGTGTCCTTTCCAATCATGGAATAAGCTGCTCCGCTATCGATATCCATCATCACCTCTTTTTCATTGATTTCAACGCATATCTTGAAATAAGAAGTTCCTTTATCCACCCTGAACATGAATTGAACTAGCCTGTCTTGAACTAATGTCAGTGTCATCGACATCAACAGATTTTTGCTCACTAGCTCTATGTTTCTGTTTCTTTTTTTTCGAAATACATGCTCTTTCGATGTGGCCAGCTTTTTTGCAGAAATTACAGACAGCACTTTTGAATCCACACTCGTCTGACGAATGATTGTTATTGCAACGAAAACAAGATATAAATTTACCTTGTGAGTGCCTATTTTTTCCAGTTTCTTTTACAGTGGAGATTGAAGGTGAGTTATGAGTTATTTCACGGCAATATTTTGGGCTTTTTGAAATGTCAGTTCGACTTCAGCTAACAGTCTGCGTAACGACTCATCACTGACGCCGCACACAAGTCTGTCTCTCAACATATCCTGAAGTAAATTATTTCCAAAAACACAATCCTCTGCTAAACGACGTAACTCATTGATATAGGTAGGTAAATTTTCTCCTCCATGTTGATTTCTTTTGTGAAATCTAAATCTGCTGACTAATGTAGAAGCTTTTGGTGAAAAATGATCTGATAGCTTTTCGATAATTTCCTTGAATGTCACTTGATCCAGCGATACTGGAGATACTACTGAATGCAAAATATCAAACGTAGCTGCACCGCAGATACTTAGAAAAACAGCACGTTTCTTATCATTATCAGTAATTCCATTGGCCTGCAGAAAGAACTTGAATCTTTCCACGTAATTCTTCCATTTCAACGGTTCCTTTGGATTGAAATTTTCGATCGTTTCAATACTGCTCATTGTGAGACTCAATAGAGATTTTACCTTCTCCACTCGACTGCGCCAATTATTGTATACGGGAAAGGTTCTAGAAATGTGTTCTATGAAGAAATGCAAATTACGTGACAGTGTATTTTAATTAAATATTAGAACCACTATGACCAGCAAATACTTGATTATGGTTTTATGAACATCATCAATACTGTATGTTATCTCAATATATAACAGTTCCTGATAACTTTGTTTGTACAATGTGGTTGAACAGGCTTCCCGATCAGGTTAGAGAAATATTAGTTACTCAAGAATCAACTCTTGATGATGTTGCTCAACTTGCCGACAAGATTATCGAGATATCACTCTGCGCCGATTCTAGTGTCAGTGATTCCAGATCAGATGAAATTAGCAAACTTTCTAAGCAGGTAGCTGTCATATAATTGATGTCTCCCTTACTATTACATTCACTCATTTGTTGAATATTCGCCCTTACTATAGTCTTTGATTTGTCACATATGCATATTGTCACGTTTATACTTATGTGTACGTTTTTGCGGATTAAAGCCTGAAAGTTGTAGGTTTTTATATTACAATTTAATCCGCAAACTAGAAAGAGTCTCAGATGGATAAGTTCTTACGTCCCGATAAATTTGACGTGAATGCCAACAACACTCATGCTTCCAAGGAATGGAAACACTGGTATACGACTTTCACAAATTTTCTTGAGAGTACAAAGCCGGAAAATCAGGAAAAACTCAAACTCCTCATCAACTACATATCTCCAACAGTTTTTGAACTCATCTGTGAATGCACGACCTATGAAAATGCTATCAAAACACTAGAAAATACGTATAGCAAACCTGTGAATGAAATATATGCTAGACACATCCTCGCTACAAGAAAACAAGAAAATGGTGAGTCAATAGATCAGTATGTACAGTCCCTCAAGATACTGAGCAAAGAATGCAATTTCAAAGCAGTAACAGCTGAAGAAAATAGAAATGACTTCATAAGAGATACCTTCATCAGAGGTCTAGTAGCACCACATATCCGTCAACGTCTTTTGGAAAATAGTACTCTTACACTAGACCAGACAGTGTCTCAATCAAGATCATTGGAAGGTGCACAAAAATATTCTGAATCTTATTATATTATATCTAATCAGTCTTGTGTCAATGCAACATCATCTTTCAATATTGGTGGAAAATATCCGAACCATTCAAAAGTAATGAATCATGTCGAAAATATTCCTTTCAATGCTGCTACCATACAAAAATGTTATTTCTGTGGCAGAAACAAGCATCTTCGCATCGTTTGCCCTGCGCGGGACAAGATCTGCCAGTACTGTAGGAAATTGGGACATTTTTCTACAGTTTGTATGAAGTTAAAATTGGCGAAAGAAAACAAATCAACTTCAGCTTCCACACTAATGGATCCTACCTCTTCTAACCATTCCCAGTATTCGTCTGAAACTACCTCAGCCCACATTATTGCTTCCACAAACCACCCTACCAGTTTATCTAAAAGTCTTGTTAATGTTAAAATAAGCAATATCTACGCTACTTCTCTGATAGACACGGGTAGCTCTGATAGTTTTCTAAACTATTCTTTCGCTAAGACGCATAAATTCAACATTTTTCCCAGCAATGGAAAAGTTTCAATGGCTTCTGTTTCTCTGTCTTCTTCAATACATGGTTACTGCTATATAGACTTAGAAATTCTGGGGAATGTTTATACAAATTTCAAAGTATCTCTTCTCCCACAATTGTGCACTGATCTAATAATTGGCCACGATATTATGAAGCAGCACTCCAAACTTAACATCAGTTTCGGTGGAACTAAACCTCCTCTCTCTATATGCTGTCTCACTGAAGCCAAAGTCGCCCCTCCACTTCTTTTTGGTAATCTAACCGATAATTGTAGACCCATAGCTTCTAAACCCCGACGTCACTCGGAAGAAGATGAGAAATTTATCACGAACGAAATCAAAAATCTGCTGAAAGAGGGTATAATTGAAGAAAGTACATCGCCTTGGAGAGCACAAGTTTTGGTAACGAAGAATGAACATCACAGAAAGAGAATGGTTATAGATTATTCGCAGACCATCAATAAGTTCACCCTACTAGACGCATACCCAATTCCGAATATTGAGGATCTGGTTGGTAAAATTGCTAAATACCGAGTGTTCAGTTCCATCGACCTGAAAAGTGCTTACCACCAAATCCCTATTGCAGGCAGTGAAAAATCTTACACAGCTTTCGAAGCAAGTGGTCGGCTGTATCAATTTCGACGGATTCCGTTCGGAGTTACTAACGGAGTAGCTTGTTTTCAAAGAACCCTTGATAAAGTAATATCAGATGAAAATTTGAGAGGTGTATTCACCTATTTGGATGACATAACCGTATGCGGCGAGGATCAGTCAACACATGACGAAAATCTTATGAAGTTTATGTCCGTCATCGACAAATATCAGCTTACAATTAATGAAAGTAAGTCTAAATTCTCACAAACATCTATATGTCTTCTAGGGTATGTGATTGAAAATAGTACTTTGAAACCTGACCCTAGTAGATTGGAACCACTCTTGAAGTTGCCTGTGCCACATGATCTTCCTTCTCTTCGACGAATAATTGGAATGTTTGCCCACTACTCACGGTGGATACCCAAATATTCTGATAAAATCAGAATCCTTATTGACTCTAAGTCATTTCCTATATCAACTCATGCTGCCAAAATGTTTAATCAATTGAAAGACGATGTAATTAAAGCACTTTTGTGGACAGTCACTGGTGATGAACCATTAGTCATTGAAACAGATGCATCAGACATTGCTTTAGCTGCCACGTTGAACCAAGGAGGGCGACCTGTAGCATTCCATTCCAGAACTTTTTCAGGATCAGAAAAGACACATTCCTCAATAGAGAAAGAAGCTTATGCCATCATAGAATCCATAAGAAAATGGAAACATTTTTTGATCGGAAGACATTTCAAACTCATTACAGATCAAGAAGCTGTTTCGTTCATGTTCCACAAAAGACATTCTAGTAAAATCAAAAACGAAAAGATTCAAAGATGGAAGTTGGAATTATCGTGTTTCAGCTACGATATCGTGTATCGTCCTGGACGATCCAATGAAGCAGCTGATGCTTTTTCTAGAATTTGTGGAACCACAAGTAGTAATAAATTATTTGATTTACACCAATCACTCTGCCATCCAGGTATCACAAGAATGTACCATCTTATACGTCATCGAAATTTGCCATTTTCTTTCGAAGATGTCAAGAAAATGATTTTGTCCTGTCCTGTTTGTGCCGAGCTGAAGCCAAGATTCCTCAAACTCAAAAATTCACATTTGATAAAAGCAACTTCACCTTTAGAACGACTGAACATTGATTTCAAAGGACCTTTGCCCAGCTGTACTAAAAACAAATATCTCTTGACAATTGTTGACGAATACTCCAGATTCCCATTTGCATTCCCTTGCAAGGATATCACTACTGCTTCTGTTATAAACTGTCTTGTGGAATTATTCTCAGTTTTTGGAATGCCTGCTTACATTCATTCGGATCGGGGATCACAGTTTTTATCTAATGACTTAGTTAATTTTCTTCATCACAAAGGAGTTGCAACCACTCGAACAACACCCTATAACCCGGAAGGAAATGGACAAATCGAAAGGTACAATGGAATCATATGGAGAAGCCTAAGCTTAGCTCTCAAAAGTAAAGGCTTAGCAACACAAAAATGGGAAGAAGTCCTTCCAGATGCTCTTCATTCCATTCGCTCTCTTTTGTGCACTGAAACAAATTGTACGCCTCATGAACGCATGTTCAATCACCTTCGTCGATCAGCCTATGGAACATCGTTACCAACTTGGTTGAAGCCGACTACATCTGTATTTTTGAAAAAGTTCAATCGTCACAGCAAATACGACCCATTAGTGGAAGAAGTTGAATTATTGGAGGCGAATCCAGAATATGCTCTAATTCGTCACCGAGATGGAAGAGAATCAACCGTGTCATTGAAACACTTAGCACCTCGTGGAGATATAACTTTATTATCAGACGCCAACATTGATACTAATTTGAATGAACTACCTCATGGAGATATAACTCCATCATCAGATTCCAACGTTGAAATGGATTTAGGTGAACTACAAACGAAAATTAATCCTACATCCGATGATAAGATTCCTGCAGATTTTCAGTCACGAGAACGATCTTCTGAAATTGAAATAACTGACAATCCTTCCAGTAATACCGAACCTGATGTACCCAGAGTCCGTCGTTCTGCTAGAGAGCGACATCCTCCTGAGTATTTGAGTTACTATGAACTTTAATAAACATGGGGAGAATGTCATATAATTGATGTCTCCCTTACTATTACATTCACTCATTTGTTGAATATTCGCCCTTACTATAGTCTTTGATTTGTCACATATGCATATTGTCACGTTTATACTTATGTGTACGTTTTTGCGGATTAAAGCCTGAAAGTTGTAGGTTTTTATATTACAGTAGCAGAACTTTCTAGGCAAGTAGCAGAACTCTCCATCAGGAATGATAAACCTAAAATTTACCGTGTACATAGCAGAAAGTGGTAATCGAGCTCAGAGAAGAGATCTTTGCTGGTATCACCATAGTTATGGAAGTAAAGGTGAAAAATGAGTAGAACCTTGTAATTATGTTTCATCATCTTCAACGTACCAAGTGCCAATTTGGAAAAATAACAGGGCAGCCGTATGGAGAGGCGACTAACCACTGTCCTATGCCTGAACGCCTTCTCCTCACCTACAAAAACAGTGCAGCAGCTAATATAAACTGGATCAGACATATGTATTTTTCCACGTTCCCAAACCAAACATCGTGTACGAACATCTTATGATATTTTGTTGCAAATGGATCTGTCATTTATACATATAGAACAGTGTCATTGTCACTCAATTTTGGACCTAGACGTGCATTTTCATGGCAATTTATAGCTGCATGTTACAAAATCCATAATAGGTGTGAAATTTCTGAGTTACCCCAATATCCTTGTGGACATTCATCACCAGCGTTCAGTTGAGTCAATAACAGGCTTAACAACAAATGTCGTTCAATGCTTTCATGAGTCTTAACAAATGATTCAATATCGTAGATCCATAATTGAAGACATTTATCAATGATTCAAACAGAGCTAAGGACATTTACAATAATCACACTATTGACAGACTTCTCCCTCATACCTATTGTACAAATACATACAATAACTAATATATAACAATGAACAAATCAATGGTGAATGTATTTCTGGTGATCCGAAATAAATATCATAATCTCCTCATCGCGCACTCAATTCCAAATCGCTACCGCGTTCGTCATACTCAAGATGTTCCACAATACCCAAGTAATCAGAAGATGTTTTCGAAGATTGACCTGGTCAGAGCATTCAATCAGAGTTGAACCAGAAGATATTTCAAAAACGGCCATCTTTACACCTTTTGGTTTGTTTGAATTTACTTTCATGAACTTTCAATTTTTTTATTTCCAAGAATTCTAAATAATTAAGTCTAATACCCTTATTTTCAACATGGAAGATTTCAAAGTTTTCATCGAAGTCATGGTCTTCTTCCAAAATATGATTGGCATATGTTGAATGTATTTCAATATTTACATAATTCATACGGTGCTCACGTACGCGGATTCTGAATAGTCTACCAGTCTGTCCTACATATACTTTATAACAAGGTCCACAATTCAATTTATAGACTCCTCATTTTTCAGATTTTTGTGTTTTATCTTTATTATTTGTGATAAACCTTCCCTACGTGTTATTTGTTTTGAATGCTACTCTTAAATTTTGTTTTTTTTTTAATTACGCAATTTTTTTTGAAACGGGCCCTGAATAAGTTAAAGATCTGTAATTATTGTCAAGGTTCCTCATAGTGGGGTACATTTCTCGAATAGCCTTTCTATGTAATTTTTTAGCTATTAATTTGACTTGATATCCATTGTTAACTGCCATCTGTTTTATGATATTCAATTCTTTGCAGAAATTTTCTTCAGAAAGAGGAATATTCACTTATCTACGTATCATACTATGGTATGCTGATATTTTATGTATATATGGATTTATCGAATTATTATGAATGGTGATGTCAGTATGGGAAGGTTTATGAAAAATAGAAAAATGGTGTTTGTTGTTGCCAAATCTGAAAAAATTTATGATTTTTCTACTTCTATTTTTATTGTGATTAATGTTTGGGTGAATAGTGTTAATATATTTATGAAAGGTGTCTCTGTTTGTTGGGACCTTTAAAACAAACTACAATGTCATCCACATATCTTTACCAATACAAAAACCGTTGTGAATTATTCCTTCAAGGTTGTCCATAAAGATATCTGCCAGTAGAGGACTCCCATGATTTCCCGGATTTCCCATGATCAATCCTTCAGATGAAGAATATATTTTATTGTCAAATTGAAAGTAATTTTGTTCAAGACATATCGACAAAAGGTCTAATATCTCTTGTTCAATAATCGGGTTGACATGATTTCTATCTAGTAAACCTTCGAAGAGTATGGTATCTTGGGGAGGTATACTAGGGAAAAAACTTTAAACGTCAAAAGAAATTAATTTCGCGTTATCTGGAACAGTAATATCCTGGATTTTATTTATCAAATCATAAGAATTTTCAAGGATGAATTTCGGTACAGATTCAGAATAGTTTGTTATTAAATGTATTAACTTTCTTGATAACTTAACTAATGGTGCTGTAACGAATGATACTACTGGCCGGACAGGGTAGTTTTGTTTATGTAATGTTTTCAAAGAATATAATTTCGGAGTTTGTGGATTCATAAGAGTCAGACTGAACTTCTCGGCTTCATTAAAAATTGATTTAGAGTTTTTCAAGAATTCTTTGATTTGTAGTTGGTACACATAAATGGGGTCACGTTTAAGTACTGTAAATTTACCGGAATCTAAAAAATCAAGAGTTAGATTCTGGTAAATTTACAGTACTTAAACGTGAACCCATTTATGTGTACCAACTACAAATCAAAGAATTCTTGAAAAACTCTAAATCAATTTTTGATGAAGCCGAGAAGTTCAGTCTGACTCTTATGAATCCACAAACTCCGAAATTATATTCTTTGAAAAAATTACATAAACAAAACTACCCTGTCTGGCCAGTAGTATCATTCGTTACAGCACCATCAGTTAAGTTATCAGGAAAGTTAATACATTTAAAAACAAACTATTCTGAATTTGTACCGAAATTCAGCCTTAAAAATTCTTATGATTTGATAAATAAAATCCAGGATATTACTGTTCCAGATAACGCTGAATTAATTTCTTTTGACGTTTAAATTTTTTTCCCTAGCATACCTCCCCAAGATACTATACTCTTAGTCGAAGGTTTACTAGATAGAAATCATGTCAACCCGGTTATTAAACAAGAGATATTAGACCTTTTGTCGATGTCTTGAACAAAATTACTTTCATTTTGACAATAAAATATATTCTTTATCTGAAGGTTTGATCATGGGAAATCCGCTGAGTCCTCTACTGGCAGATATCTTCATGGACAACCTTGAAGGAATAATTCACAAGCACCCACTCTCGCAACAGGTTTTTTATTGGTACAGATATGTGGATGACATTATAGTTTGTTTTAACAGTTACAGCCGTATGCATAGTCAAGTCCAGCGACTCGCCAGAGTTTCGCCGCTCGCTCACAAAAACTATGCACAGTCGAGCTCGACACCTTTTATAAATATATTAGCACTATTCACCCAAACATTAAATTCACAATAGAAATAGAAGTAGAAAAATCATAATTTTATTTACATTTGACAATAGGTAAAACCAACAACAAACACCATTTTTCTATTTTTCATAAACCTTCCCATACTGACATCACCATTCATAATAATTCGATACATCCATATATACATAAAATATCAGCATAACATAGTATGATACATAGATTAGTGAATATTCCTCTTTCTGAAGAAAATTTCTGTAAAGAATTGAATATCATAAAACAGATAGCAGTTAACAATGGAAATCAAGTCATAATATCAAGAATTTTTTTTTCAATCCAGTTATCTCACAACTAAATGGCTTCTCTCATAACAAAGAGTAGCCAGTGTCAATGCCTTCCATTGAACCAACAATGAGTCTCAATAACTGTATAAGAGTACGTTGTCAGATTCCCTAAAATTCCTGCATACTGAATAATAATAAATATGAAAATTTTGTAGTGAATAGTTTTCAGAAGTATTGGCGCCCTAGAAACTGACAATTTTTTTATCAATAATAATAATACTTCCTCATAAACACTCGAAGAGTGTACCATTCTTATTCAGCAAGAAATACGCAAGCGAAAATAGCACGCGCATTCCTATCACCACTTTGTAAATTATGTAACTTATTCCTTACTTCTTGGTGTAGATATCTAGCATGAAAGACAATCGTGGTATGACAGATATTCACTAAACAAAGCATCATGAATTTTTTTATTTTGTTATTGTTAAAAAAGGTAGAATTTCTTGATGATAAACGGTTTTCAATAAAAAAAGAAGTGAAAACCGGTGGATTAGGGTGTGTATAATGTGTTGGTGAAAATAAGGAGTCATTTGAATGTGTTTTTCAAAGAAGAAACGTGTGCTAGAAAATGCCAGTTATCATTAAAAAAAGGCCAGTATCTCCGAAATTACTTCAGGCCAAAAATTTCAATTGGATTTTTTGTTCAGGAGGTCAAAATACGTAAGTTCCAATTTTTTTTTCTTCTGAAATTCAGATGCTCAATGTAACGGAAGTTTTACCACCAGAAATTCCGTCCATGGGGCAAATACCTTCACGCAGACTTGAACCGACACTAGGACCATTTTCAAAAACAGAAATTGACTTGCTTTATCTACCGAGGTTTTTTGAATGTGTATCGACAGTTCGGATGTAGGAGAGGATCAAAGAGACTGAACTAACAGGAGGGTTTAATAAACTCTAGCCAATCAGAATCTTGTAGCATCAACGCGTCATAGTGACGTACTTGGACATGAGTACAGAGTCGATCTCGAATCAAGCGACAAAACTGTCAGCAGTAACTCTCATATACCAAGAGCTAGTCCGTCACTGTCTATAGAGAACGACGGCCATGACACGTCCAACTACGTCACATTCCGTAAAAAATGTTCTTTGATCTCTTTCTATTAGTGCCCCCATTGTCTTATGGGAATTAAACTCTCCTTGTTAAATTTTAGTGTCCTTGGAAGAGGATTCCCTTCGGAGATATTTCCAGACATTGGGAGCAATTTCAAAGAAGCCGAACGGAAACTGAAAAGTTGAAAGATTTGAATCAGGATGAAATCATGAGAACTTGTTCTCTACGAAACACAGTGTGTCATTTCTGCCCCCCACTTTCACCCAATATGGGAGGAGCTTGGGAGAGACTGATCCAGTCTATGAAGAAGAGTCTCAAACAAGTTTTAGCACAGTCTCCATCGGTTTCCATCACGTTACTGACAGAAGTAGAAAATGTAATTAACAGTAGACCTTTGACATACGTATCACTAGACCATGAAGATGCTGAGGCGTTGACACCTATTCATTTCTTGATAGGGCCTGATTACATGGCCAGTATTCCGATGAAAACAAATGACAGAGATCTGTGAAATATTTGCCTTCCCTGGTGCGAAGAGAAAAGTGGCTTGTAGCTGGGAAAAATATAAAGATATAAAGGTTAGCGAAGTAGTACTGGTTGCCGATCCCGACAGACCCCAAAATTATTGGCCTCGTGAGAAAATTACGGCAGTCTACCCTGGTAAGGATGGAATCGTCAGAGTTGCAGACGTCAAGACCATGATTGAAACACTTCGTCGTACAGTCAGCAGAATTTGTTTATTGAATGTAGCAACAGAGAAGAGTAATTGAATTCAATAACTTCAATTACGGGAAGGAGAATATCAGGAAGCTGATTATATTTTTGAGTCACTTAGTATTCATATTTATTGTTGTGTTCATTTAAAAAAAAGAGAGAATTGTCAAACGAGTCAAGTAATACAGGTGAAGCAATTTGAAGATATACCTAATAGTTTCAATAATTCGGTTCTTCTAGCCAGATAACAGAATAGTATATATAATAACAGGTAATTTCTCTCTCAGTGGACTTTTTTCATCCTATTCTTCTTCTAGAAAGTAGTGGGCTCTTTCTCCTCATTCTCTATTTCTTCTGTAAAGTTTTTTTATTACAATTCCTCACTGAATATATTTCACTGAGGCCCACTCTTTATGAATAGGGCCTTCTACTACTATCTGAATCCGATAGCTCATTCTCAACCTGAAGATAATTCAAATCCTTCCAAAATTTTGGCATACGTGAAATCTGTTATTATTTTTTCGTTACTGATAATGAGATTCACTCTGAAACTGATAGAAAACATTTATAATCTAGTAAGAAGCAGGCTTTGCGTGTTGAACATTTCGAATGGAAGCATATGGTATTGAGATGAATGAGGTGAAGTGGTAACTTCAAATACCACAAAAAATAAATTGAATTGAATATTATGAGTCATCCATATCGAAGTAAATAAATTATAACAAGACAAATTCTAGTATCCTAAAAATTCACCGACGTGCAAAAAAAACAGAAGGTATAAATATGAAAGTTCAAGCAAATCCACCGCCTTACCTAACCTTACTTCTCTTCCTCAAGGTATATGAAAACAATGTTTATTATACTCCGATTAATCCTGATAAAAAAATATCCCATATGATTACATACTTGACAGTAGAACTGGTTGGGAAACAGTAGTTGCCACTACCTCTAAAGTAGTAAATAAATTACAAAAGAAGGTACCTAATGAATGCCACGACGCGACGACTCGAGATATGTCAATTTCATATTCACTTCAGTGCAAAAATATCATTCCCCTGCGTACCTAAGGGTGGTCATCATATATACCGAACCCAGCTTGTCCAAGCAAGTATAGATACGGACGCGAAGGAGCTTCAAAAAACCCAAATAATTGAAGTGTGAAACAGAAGTAATCAATCTACATCATCATCTAAAACTTTTAAATCAAAACATTCGGAATACTCACAGGGCAAACTCCAAATATATGCTGATTGAGAGTAGTAAATATGTCAACCAGGATTTTTTTTATATGCACACTGGGATCAACACGTATCAGAAAATTCAAGAAAGAAACAGTATTTTATAATATCTCAACTAACAATACATCAAGCGTCCGCACACTCAGAGATTGATCTGTCCGTTTTCTGTTATGATCAAACTCTTTTCAGCTCCCTCATCGAAAACCGTGCATCTGCATCACAAATCTTTCGCCAAAGCAAAATTCCACAGGTTCAGTTTGAACAGTGGATTTATCTGCGGGTTTTCCCACTAACATGAAGTTTGGCATAATATGACGACTCACCTGTTTAAGATTGATCTACGGGGCTTTGTTCTGCGGTTGCTGACAGATATTCTAATCGTGGCATATACTTAACACCGTCAGACTTATCTTTTGTGGTTCAGATTTATCTGATGCATGAATTGCCATACGTTTTTATCGGGGATGCGCATTTCCTTTGCAATAAAGTATGAAATACCATCCACATAAAAATTACATAAGACTTAACAATATTCAATCGGTAGACACATAGTAGTATAGCTGGATACATGGAAAAAATTTTCTGGAAAATGTTCGAGTGCTGTCAGTAAAGCGAAAGCCCGAACAACCTCAAAAGGTGTGCTTGAAGATAACTACGTGTGCGAGCGGACGATGAAAAAAAACTGTACCTATAGGTGCAAGGCTGACAATTTTTACACAGATATCGAGGATCGTGAGAGAAAGCAGTTAAGACGTGTCAGGGACGTAAGTGGAAGCTAAAGGATTGTCAGAAGCTGAAAAAGTAGCGAAGAAAGTGATTTTGTTCGTATTATAAGAGTAGTAATAAATGTGAATTTTACATCTATTTATAGATGAACTGAAGGTGCATCGAGTGAGAACATAGATATTTGTGAATCCCTTACTATAAATTGAGAACTTGATCAAATTCGTGCATGAATCGAGAAAATACCGCATATTCTTGAAAAAACTAGAATCGTTTTTACCGCAAGAGTCTAATCTCGATAGCATACATTGAAAGCAATAAGAGTACGGGTGTTAGGAATCAAAACATGAGCCAACTTACAAACCAGGAACTATTCAATAAACTGAAAGAAATTATTGAGCAAAATACAATAGACATAAAAGCGGAAATTAAATCAGTAAATGAAACTATAAGTCATAAACCAAGAGTCCTCGAAGAGAAACATCAAAAGATTGAAGAAAGAATAACGTTCATTGAACGAGCAAATAAAAGAAATAATACAGTGATCTTTGGGATTCTAACAGAAAAAGAACATCTCATAAATACTACACTCACAAAACTCAATTCAATCTTTGAAGGTAATCTAACAGAAAAGGATTTAAATAACATCTATAGTATCGGAAAGAAAAATACCATTATTGTGGAATTTGTTTCATATCTTCAGAAGAAAAACATTTTCCAGCAATGGTATAAATTGAAAGGAACCGGAATTTCCATTACAAATGACCTACGTCCAGAGGATCAATTAACCAATAAAATACTTGTGAAACATTCGAAAGAAGCTCGAGCTAATAACCATATAGCACAAATAAAAAATTTAAAATTGTACGTAAATGCGACACCATACACTGCTGATGAACTAGAGAACCCAACTGGAGACGATTCTGTTATAGAATCCGATCACACTCCTAATCCGAAAAACAATAGCGCTCCGGCCACTCCAACAATCAGACCTAGTTTCTTAGATGAATCCGAAAAATTACTTCCGGATATAAAAGAGAAGTTGAACACAGGGAAGGAATCCGATAATATTAAGCAACTTGAAGCAGAATCACCAACCAATACTAAGAAGAAACTCATTTTCCCAACTGAGACAAGCAAGAACACTACAATCAATACGAAAACATCAACTAATGCAAGCCATACCAACAGAGCTGTGAACCCACCTGTGAAAAACAAGGAAACCGCTGAAAGTTGAGCACTAAGAAGCAAAAAATCCACCTCATGAACTCATAAATTTTTTTTTTCAAATTGAACTATCATAACTAAAAAATAAAATTGTTTTTATATCAAATAGTTTAATGCGGGAATAATAAAAATGGAATATATACGCGATTTTGAAGTCAATAACATTGAAACCTACTCCATCGCATACAATTCAGGATGTACCGAAAACTTGAAAATTAATGATATCCACAATAATTTTAAAATATTAAATATGAAAATACGTAGCATAAACAAAAACATGGACCAATTCAAAATTATTTTACAGAATTTGAATGTGAATATTGACTGTCTGATTCTTACAAAAACTCAGAATATTATAGACCAGAGCTTATTTAACATTGATGGATATAATATGATATATAACGAGAGTAAATTCAATCAAAATGGCGGCGTTGTTGCATTTATAAAATCATCATTAAAATATACATGTAAAATATCAGAAATTCACCAAAAAATCAAAGCCATACAAATAAAGATTCACTCCAATGATAAAGGAAGTTTACTTGTCACAGCTGTCTATAGATCCCCTGATTCAGATCCCAAAGAATTCATCAATAACATGAATCAGTTTCTCGAAATTAACGAAGAAAATTCGGTTGATTTATGTTTATTCACAGGAGACCTCAATATTGATTTGTTAGATCCGAGCGAGAATGTTTGTTCCGAATATCTCAATGTCCTAAACGAATATGTGTATATCTCAGCAATAAATGAACCAACGAGAGTCCATGCTAACAGCCGCTCCTGTATTGATCATAACTTCATGAAATCTGCAGTGGACATTCACGAAAGAATCATTCCAATAATCCATGAAACATCTGTTACAGACCATTACGCAACCATTCTGCAAATTGTTATGAAAAACATAAGTTTCAAAGAAAACAAAAACGAATTCACAAAGTTTATTAATACAAAATACTTCATGAAACATACAGAAACATATCATGGGCTGCAGTATTCTCAACAAACGATCCGAACACTGCTACAAACTCGTTCATTGATATCACTTTAGAGGCAATAAATATAAGTACAGAAGTAAAAAAGCTTTACAGAAAACGCGCGAAAATTGCACCCTGGGTGACAAACGGCTTACTCAAGTCAATAAATGAAAAAAATTC
This sequence comes from Chrysolina oricalcia, assembly GCA_944452925.2. Taxonomy (NCBI): domain Eukaryota; kingdom Metazoa; phylum Arthropoda; class Insecta; order Coleoptera; family Chrysomelidae; genus Chrysolina; species Chrysolina oricalcia. Next base: position 34,634,617 of record OX101818.2, read on the forward strand.
AATGAATAAGATGCTACAGAAATATCCAAATAATGATCATTTGAGAACAGAATATAAAAAGTATAAAAACAGATTGAAAGTAAGTACTTATCAAAAAAACCAAATACAATTATTATAGAAAGCAAATTAAACATAACAACAACAATACAAACAAATTTTGGGAAGTGGTACAGGAAATAAGCAAAACAGAAAAAACACGGCATACTATAGATTCCATTGAAAGCGAGGATGGTAGCATATTGGTAGACAAAAATCATATAGCAAAAGAATTCAATTCCAGGTTTGCAGAAATGGGTAGAAAATTAGCCAGTAAAATAAAAAAAGACCCCAATTACGTTCCAAAACGCTCTTCTGTACCTAATTCTCTCGTCCTCACTCCAGTAGAGGCAGTTGGAATACAGAACATAATAAATCAATTGAAAGAGCCGAAACTCTGAAGATCATTTCTTGTTACATCCAAAAGCCATTAATGCACATTTTTAACCTTTGTATGAAACTTGGAAAGTATCCATCGGCATTCAAACACACAGTGGTCACTCTTCTTCATAAAAAAGGGAATACACGGAAAGCAGGCAATTACCAACCGATATCTCTAATAACCCATCTTTCTAAAATATTTGAGAAAATTTTAAAAAACAGATTTAGTTCTTTTCTTAACAAATTTAACATAATTTCTAAGAATCAATTTGGTTTCAAGGAAAATATATCAACCCAGGATGCAATTTTAGCTTTAATATCGAGAATAACGGCAGCTCTGAATGAAAGCTTTCCATGTCTGTGCATATTCGTAGATTTGTCAAAAGCTTTCGACACCGTTAGCCATCCGCAGAATATGTGGCAAAACATGGGGCATGTCACCAAAACACGTATACTGGTTGTACGTGACCGTCATACGTCCAATGATAACGTATGGCTCTATAGTCTGGTGGAGCAAGGGACATAAAAAAATGGCCATTGCTAAACTCAACGGACTACAGAGACAAGCGTGCCTGGCGATTACTGGAAGCATTCGCTCCACGCCAACGGCTGCAATGGAAGTCCTCCTTGGATTACTTCCTCTCCACATAGTTCTGGAGAGAGAGGCAAGATGGGCAACATACAGACTTTATCAAGCGGCCATTAGTCTACCGCAGGCATGTGTCATGAGAAGCAGCGGCATGCTGGAGGGCATAATAGCTCACAACATTCTAGGAATGCCCTCAGACATCATGCCTGAAACTATCAACCTTCACACGTCCTACACTGTGGTCTTTCCCGAAAGAGAAGACTGGGTCCGGAATGAAACCAACCTATGTAGGGCAAATGAACGTTGGTTCACCGATGGTTCCAAAACTCAGGAAGGCGTCGGAGCCGGAATATATGGGATGTACCCAGTAGTGAAACGCTCGTTCAGTATGGGCAAACTAGCTACGATATTTCAGGCAGAGGTATATGCCATTGAAATGTGTGCCAGGGATCTGGAAAATCGACACCACACACGAAAAACAATAAAAATATTTTCAGATAGTCAAGCAGCACTTAAAGCGCTTGAATCCAACTGCTTTAAATCTAGAGCAGTATGGAACTGCAGAGACACCTTAAACCGACTGGCGCAACGCAACAACGTTACCCTAGTCTGGATACCAGGTCACACAGGCCTAGAAGGAAACGAAATAGCGGACGCCCTAGCAAAAGGGGGGGCCGAAACAACGTTTACTGGATCAGAACCGGTAATCGGTATAGCATATAGCACTGCCAAGAATGTCATAACAGCTTGGGCAGACAATAAAAGACTCGAGTACTGGCGTAGTCTACCGGGCCTAGCCCATTCCAAAGCATTTATTGCTTGTACAAGGAAAAAACAGGACTCTGACAAACTGCTAGAACTCAGCAGAGCGCATCTCAGAGTTATAGTAGGTTTGCTTACTGGCCACTGCAAACTCAAACACCACATGCATAAAATCGGACTTGCACAAGATGCAGAGTGCCGGCTATGCATGGAGAATGATGAAACGGCTGAACACATTCTGTGTACATGCCCTGCAGCGGCCAGAACCAGATTCTCAATATTTGGCGATACGACAGTAAGGCCAGAAAACCTGGTAAATTGTTCTCCCAATGCATTCCTCAATTTCGTCAAGAGATTGGATATGCTGGGAGAAATATAACCATAGGGTGAGCCACAATAGGCCATTGGCCGCAGTGGAGGGCCTGATACGGGCCCACTCACGTTCAAACCTAACCTAACCTAACCTAACCTAACCTAACCGTTAGCCATGATCTACTCTTACAGTCATTGGAAGACGTTGGTGTTAGAGGCATTTGCTTAGAACTCTTCAAAAGCTACTTGAGCGATAGAACTCAGACTGTGAGTGTAGATGGTGTGGTTAGCGATGCCGAAAAAATTGACTATGGTGTGCCACAAGGAACAGTCCTAGGACCCATTTTATTCAACATTTATATAAATGGACTGTTCTCACTCGATAGTAATGGAGAAATTTTCGGATTTGCTGACGACACGGCAATTTTTTATAGGTCTGATAGCTGGGAAAATCTGAAACAAAAAGCAGAATCTGATTTTCATTGGATAAAAACATGGTTTGAATATAAATTACTTACGATCAACATGGAAAAAATAAATTATTTACCATTCAGTTGTAACTCTCGTGGCCTGCCTAGTCTCGGCAAACTTGATATAAACATGGACAATGCACATTTTTCTATAGAACCTGTGAAAGAAATCAAATACTTGGTCGTAATCATTGATTGTCATATGAAATGGGACTCACACATAATGTATGTAGTGAAAAAGTTGAGATGTATATTGTATAAATTCAAAAAGCTCAAAGACAACTAACCTTTCAATCAAATGAAAACTTTGTATCACTCTTTAGTAGAGAGTCATATCCGATATGGAATTCTGGCATGGAGTGGAGCATTAAAAACTCATCTCAATCAGTTGGAAGTAATACAGAGAAGATTCATAAAACTAATATCCAAAAACTCCATATATTCATTTGACTTACTTTATTCTGAATCAAAAATCTTAGACGTTAGACAATTACACTTCTTCATCACATGCCTAAAGTACCACGACTCAAAGCATCTCAACCAACTACTTAACCACAATTACAATACACGAAAAAAAAATCATTATATACCACCGTTAATGGTCAAAGCTACAACACAGAGAATGTTCCTCTACTTAGCACCCAAGTTATATAATAGCATTCCTGATGAATCAAAATGTATAAATATGAAAAGAAAATTTAAACAACGATTGAGAGAGTTCATAAACGAAAATCCAAGAAATATGATTCGTTCTTTCTTTGACGACTGAAAAATTTAAAAAAATAATTCAGTAAATAAAATAAAAATATGCTTTCTTATAATTTTATATTGATTCGCAATGAACATTTTATATTTATATTGTATATGTGTGTATAGGGGTGTGACTGGTTCTTTTATTTGCTTACCACTATTTTGAATACATTTTTAATAATTTCACTAAAATGTTTTTATACTATTCTATATTGCTCTTAATTTTCTATTGTTTACTTTTATATTACATTCTGACTTTTACCCATTTTTATCAACTCTATGTACCCAGCTCATATATCTGCTTGTTTATGTTTATAATTTTATATTGAATCACAATGAACATTTTAATTTTATTATTTGTATATGCGTGTATAGGTGTGTGTCTAATTTTTTATTTATTTGTTACTGTTATTCATTATAAAAATTGTTCATACTTTCACTTACACATTTTTATACTATTTTTATTGTTTCTATATTTGTGAAACAAGTGCTTTAGCACTTATCACTCTTCTTTCTTTACTCACGATGTTTTTGAGCCGATTTTTTCTCTATATTCAATTTAATTAACGTGAATAAAGTTTATTACTATTATTATTTACTGGAATACGGGGACTGTAAAAAATTTTGAGGTTGGGACGCAAATTTGTAATAGTTTTTTTTAGAGTGTGCCATAAATGCTGGTGTAGCTTTTAGTTCATGAGATCCATAATAATTGTACAAACTACACTGAAAACGATTCGATTTCCACAAACTTTGTTTGACAGTGAAGAAGCTAGTGTGCAGGCAAAAATTGTCTGTTTGAATAAAATTGACATTAATGACACACGATGAACCGTTCCTAAAGGACTCGTGGTGTTACCAAGCAATTTTGGCAAGTTGCGGTGTCAGTCCAATGTCATTGCTTGCAAGTGAATTTTGGTGGCATGTTCAAAAGTGGTTCATTACCACATTGTTATCCAAAAAGGAATATTTTAAATTCCCTTTCGAAGGATTCTCCAATTATCTCAGATTAGTTCGTAGTGTTACCTATCGCATTCGTTTTGCATACAATTGTCAAAGGAAACATTTGCGTGTTGGTAATACTTTGACCGTAGACTGAATGTATCATGCGACTTAAGCTATCGTGAAGTTGATTCAACGTGAACACTTTAGCTTGGAGTACACTGCTTTATCTCAAGGTACACACCTACATGTGGAAAGTCCATAGACGAGCCTAACTCCGTTTTGATCACAAGGTGTACTGAGAGTCGGTAGGAGACTGAGAAATTCAAATTTTGATCATGATAAACAACACCCTATTTTACTTCCCAAAAATCACAAATTCGTAAAATTATTGTTCTGTTATGAGCATATAAGATTAGGCTATTTGGGACCTGATTAGTTACTTCCTTCAAATCGAAATAAATTTTGAACAATTTCAGGAAAAAGTGTATCAAAACAGACAGTGCATTCATGTGTATGTTGCTTTCGTACGAAACATGGCTCCTGTAATGGGTGATCTTCCCTCTTCAAGGATAACACCATCCCCATCATTTTTTATTACAGGAGTTGATTACGCAGGAACTTTCACTTTGAAGGATAAAAAGATATGTGATTTTAAATGTATTGAAGGATATGTGTCATTCATCTGTTTCAGCACCAAGGCAATCTTGAATTGGTTACCGAACTTAGCACTGTATGTTTCATTGCAGCCTTATGACGTTTCGTATCGCGTGGAGGTAAACCTTTACGTATGATTTCGGATAACGGAATTTTGTAGGTGTGAAAAGCGAACTGCATCATTAAAGCCCGTTTTTGCAAAACTCAAGTAGCAAGATCGTAGAGGCAAATGCTTCAGAAGGCATCCATTGAACTTTCGTTCCTCTCTATTCGCCTCATTTTGGCGGATTGTGGGAATCTGGGGTTAAGTTAATGGAGTTCCATCTGAAACGGATTATGGGTAATGCAAATTTTTCAACCAATCTGATACGGGTAAAAGGTATATTGAATTCCCTTCAGTTTTGTCCCCTGTCAACGAATCCTAATGCCCTAGTTCCTCTCACTCCTTCGCAGTTCTCCATTGGCCGACCCATCAGGAATATTCCAGACCAAGACGTTCAAGAAATTAGACAAAATCGCTTGTCAAAATTTTTGGGCTAGATAGGCTTAAGAGTACATAAATGGGCCACAGTGTGGCAAGAAATAAAAGATCGATCAAAATCATCTTCCTATTGGGGCTTTAGTCCTGATTAAGGAAATGAACCAACCACCTTTGTGCTGGGCACTTGGCAGAGTCCAGGACCGTCATCTCGGTAAAGATGACGTACACAGGTGGCATCCATCCTTACTTCCAAAGGAGTTACTCGTAGAACAATTAACAACTTGTGTCCATTGCCCTTGGATGAAACCAGTGTTTCCCAAATTGAACATGACAGTGGGGTGCAAATTCAATGACTTTTTATTCGTACCTTTGTTGGAAGCCGAAGCAGTTCAAGATGGGGGAATATGTTCTGACTTTAACATACCTCCGTATAGTATTGGGATAGAATCAACAAACCGTTTGTCTGTCACTGTGAAAGAACTCCTCAAGATACGAACGAGACGTTTTCAATTTTGAGTTCTTGTTTTCAATAATTTGTAACTCGAAAGAGGAGCAGTTAGTTTTGAGAATAAAAAAAACCTCTCCCCATCAATCGTCTTGCACAATCACATATAATGATTGAACCTCTGATATCGCAAATTTATATTTCCATGTTGTAATGGATAAATGACACTTTTTGATTTATTTTTATCAGACCTTACTTCAAATTCAAAAGTAATATCTAATGCTCAAAATTCGCGACTTTCTACTTTATTTTGCTACATTCCGTAATCGGGGAACTATATAAAAGCATTATGGGATTGGAATATTTGAACGCGCCTTGTATGCTCTATATGTAAATAAAAATGTGTAACATGAGTAAAGGTCAAGGATTTATTCATATCAGTCCGTTTTAATCTCAAAGGTCAGAAATCAACATTGTGCGTTTATTCACCATTTGCATCTTTTATTCTTCAGCTCGGATAAAAATTGCCTGTAGATTTTCGAATGAAATATTTGGAAACCTAATTTAATTGATTATACACTAATTTATTATCAAATTAAACCCAAAATTACGAAATAGCACCAGATCACGCTTATGAAAAATAGCTTTATACAGTTTTGTTCTTCTGCTACTGTAAACTGATGATACTTCCTCATAAACACTCGAATGGTGTACTCAAAGACAGAGTCTGTGCTCGGAGAGAACAGCTGATATTATTATTTGTCGTGGCGCTCGAGGGCGATTTATTGGGAAACTTTGGGAAACACCGGAAAACCTATAGTACTACCCCAGGTTATCGGTGCGAATTTCAAGCAAGCATTAGACGTCAGGATTGGCATCTTGACTACCTAAATAACTCTTGCTTTCTACCAAGGCACGTGGCCAATTGTCGAAACCGAATCATCTTAGAGAACATTTTTCGGTACCGTGTGTGGTGTCTCAACCAACCTCCAATGATAACTGAAATTGAGGCACCCAATACCTAGATCCTGTGCTAATTTGATTTGATTCATTTGGTTTGCTAATTGAATTGATTTTTCTGATATTTGAGATTTTTTATTTGTGTCAGTTAAGAACTTTCAAAAAAATAGTTCAACTCATTTGAATCTAAGTAAAGTAATATTCATAAACTTTGCTAAGTTTAAACTGCCCTATAGACGGCTCCCAAATCGATATGCTTTTGGAATATAATTTTTCGCCAGGTAAAAATTTCACGACGAGGGGGTAACAACTAGGCAGAATTTTGTACACCATAATTAAATATCATGTACTGATAAAGTACTGAAAGACTGAATGAGGTACTGAAAAGTACTGAAAGACTGAGTGAGGTACTGAAAAGTACTGAAAGACTAAGTGAGGTACTTATAAAGTACTTACAGAGTGAATGGGGTACTGATAAAGCAGATAAAGTACTGAAAGACTGAATGAGGTACTGATAAACTGAAGCGTATACTGAAATGAGTATTGTAAGACTTGAAGTGAATACTGAAAAACTGAAATTGGTTCTGCAGTACTGGAATCATATATAATCTGAATACTTTTCAACATCAAAACATAGACTGGGTTCTTGAAAATATCATTACATACTTACTGCATTCTAGAAATGGTGAAGTTGGTTAGTGGAAGGTTGAAAAAGATAAACTTTGAAAAACAATACCTATTTATTGGATATACATATTTGTGATGTAACAAAAACAAATGAGACTATAGAGATCATCAATTATACATCAAATGAAATAAAAATAAACAATGGTTTTCTATCAAAAAAGTTAATAGTTTTGGAATTATGAACACTTGTAAATAATTATTTTGACTACTTTTGCACCAGTTCACTAATAAATGAATGAGGTAGGCTATGCACGCGCAAGGCACGTTTATTTTATCCATTACAACGAAAAAAACTCTTATCTGTTTTTGACAAATGCCATTGATATTTTGTAGGTTTTCATAACTTTTTTTCAATTTCTCTTGTTGATTAATATGGCTCGTTCAGAAGCAGACGAAGTTGAAGCCGTTATCATATTTGGTGAAGCTAACCAAAACTACCATTTTCAATTAACGGTTTCCGGAACGTCCGAAAATATCTGAAGAAATTGGTAGCAAAATTCAATCAAATTGGCACCGTGAAAGATGCTCCGAGATCTGGGAAGCCGAAAATTATTACGGAAGATGTTGAAATTCAAGCACCAGTCGAAATGGTAAATAACCCGTAACAATCAACTGAGCAAGTAGCTGAGACATGCGATGTTTCTAAAACATCAATAAAGAGATTAAAAAAAAAAAATAAATTCCATCCTTACAAAAAAAAAATTTTGCACCAATTGGTTGTAGATGATCCGGAACGGCGACTTTAATTTTGCGAGACCATAGTAGAAATGATTGTTGCAAATCGACTATATTTGCAACACATCTGCTTTAGTGATGAAAGCACTTTTTACTTTAATAGAAATGTGAATACCCAGAATTGAAGATATTGGAGTGATGAGAATCCCCATGAATTCCGCGAGTGGCATACTCAATTTCCCCACAAAATTTATGTTTGTGTTGGTATTTTAAGTGACCAACATTGTAGGTCCCATATTCTTGAAAGAAAATTTAAATGTTCCCAGATACCTCCAAATGTTGCAAGACACGAAGTCCCAGTATCGATGAGATTGTTGAGCAAAACCCACATGAATTTTACTTGGATGTAACATTTCAGCAAGGTGGAGCGCCATCACACTATTTTCGACAGATGAGAAATTACTTAGATGGAAGGTATCCAGGTAGGTGGATTGGACGTCGAGGTACAACAGAGTGGCCGGTTCGCTCACCGGACCTCACACCGCTTGATTTCTTTCTCTGGGGCTTTGTGAAATCCGTAGTTTTTAGGACAGTTTGTGGGTCTTTAGATGAATTGCGTCGTCGAATTATTGAAGTGTGTTCAGAAATAACACCTCAAACCTTGTTTAATGTTGGGGAAGAGTTTACAACCCGACTATTTATGTGTCAAGAAATACAGGGTAGACATGTCGAACATCTTTTGGAATAGATGAAAACTCACCGTTTTTAGTTATAAATTAAAATATCTCTTATAATATCACGTTATTGATATTCAACTAGTAATGAAAATAAATAAAAACGGCACCAATTCAACTTACCTTCATCATTTAAATCAGTTGATCTTGACATTTTTCCGATTTTTCACACTCAAAATTGAACCAAACTGAACAATCGCGTAATAGCAGACACTTGTCAATTGCCAATACTGCCGTAATTGGTAATGTGTAATCTTCGGGTGGAAAGGGCCGAAAGACTGAAAACGAATTTTATCGATCGTAACCTCCGAGCTAACCGAATTTAAAGCGGCAACAATTCACGGCTAATACTGAAATGACTGGATAAGGTACTGAGAAGTATACTGAATCAAGCACTGAAGTAATGGATGGGGTACTGAATTAACTGAAAAAAGTAAATTGGATACTAAAAGAGGCACTGAAAATATTTAATACAGATTGAAGTACTGATTTTTATACTGAAAATGTTTTCGTGAGACTGAGGTACTGAATCAAGTACTGAAGTGATACTTGTATTGATAATGGATGTACTGATATACTGAAAATTCTGAGAAGTACATACCTACTGAAAGAAGTTGTTACCCCATCGTTTCATGCAATGAGAAGTAGTAGAAAACTTTGCTAAATATGTTTGTGGGTGTATATAAACATTCTTTGAATTTTGACTGGTATAAACCACCACCGTTTTTTTATCATTCATCTCTAAATATGTCAGATTTACCTGTTCCAAAAATTATCTTTTATTGAAGTTGAGTTGAGTTGAATTTCCAATGGACTTCGATTTTTTTGTTTTACTTGATTCTCAACTAGTCATTTAGACGCCACATAAAAAGGCCATTAGGAAAACCAGGCTAAAACTTCACAACAGCTAAAATTATATTTAGCCGCATGCCATTCTTCAGAGACTCAGAGTCGGAAAGAGGTTATCCTTATTTACTTATTTGTAAGAAAAAATCTTTGTAGGATATCGAACAGGTCGAACAGGAATTCTAAAAAATGTCTTGACATGTTCTCATGAGATTTTCTTTCAATTCAGCAGAAATTCATCCAATTTATTGAATTTGAAAAAAATATCTGTTATTATTTTTTTTTAAATTGAGGTATTTAGTCTTGGCACATTTTCAGATATTTGCAATTTCTGCACATTGGTAAGTATGCCACTGGTGAATTATTGTCAATTGTTTGGATTGTTTAAAATTGTTTGAATTGTTTAAAATTGTTTTTTCCGTCAACCAGCTGTCGTCCCCTTACAAACAACAGCCCTCAAAAGTCGAAACTTCTGCGAGCTGAGTATGAACGAGGTCTTACCTTTTCACGTGCGATTCCTAGCACTTTCTCGGGCCATCAGAAAAAATCTGCAGTCGCTACGGTTTGAACATTCGACTGGCAGCCAAAGTGATTGAAACAATGTCGCTTTAACCACTCGGCAACCAGGCCCCATTCGTTGTAGGTATATTTACAACGATGCACCCACTTTTAGTATAATTTAATTTTTCTGAGAAATCAAATATGAGAAAAAAATCATATGCATCCAAATGGATGACACTGCGTCCATAACTTAATTCTTATCCGAAGAAACCCGAACATTTGAAGCCTGAATCTATAGTATTGCCCCTTACGACCGCTGCAATATATTCTTCAGATTCTTGACAAAGGTTCTACGAGAAATACTTTGCAGTTGCTCTCCACGAACATCATGCAGTCAGTCTTATTCAAGCGGGAACCACCTGCAGATCGCTTTTATGGTTATTACCAATCACCTGTAGAAGTTAGGTTCCCACACACAATAACGGAACCATTCGTCTATCTGAATAAATGGAATTTTTTTAAATATGAATAATAGAATAGGTTCCATTTGAAAAAGTTTGCAATGTGAAATGTGATCACATCACCATCTTTAGGAACCCCAAGCAATCCGTATTTTCAAAACCAATGAAATTTCCTGTGATGATAATAATTCTCCATTGAGTGTACTCAAAAGTATGGCCTGCATAGAGGACAGCTATTATGGTTATTTGCCTTAGCGCTCCGGGACAACATTGTTGGTTGCGAATTCACTATTTAGACCAAGCTATAGAGGTTATTTCCCCCACAAAATGAAAGACGAAAATGGCCTACACTAATTTTCATATGATGGTTCGTTTGAGAAAACCTCAGTTTTCGCACCAGCAAAATCGCTTTGTGGAATTATTTAAACAAGAAATAGTGAAAATATCTTAAAGATTATTCAAGAAATCGTTTTACAAAATGGATTTTTATACTACCGGATCGGTGCATTTTCCACTGAGAAACTCCGGAAAAACCTCTGAAAAAATACCACTTTTCAAAAAATTATAATTTTTATAAATCAGAAGATGGATAAACCGCGTTATAAACAATTAGATGACACATCTTGCAAGATGCGCCAATTTAAGGTAAATCGTCGTATTCAAATTCTGTAAACGGCATCTGGAATTAGAGGTCAATATTTACAATTTGTATATTTTTGATTTTCACCTGAGAGGTTGAAAATGTCTTGATAATGTCACTGAAAGTTTATCACCTGAAGTTGCACTGAAGTTAACTCGAGTTGAGCTCGGGCGACTTCAGATGTACTTTGAAGCATTAAGTGTGGCATTTTCAACACATTTCCGACCTCTCAGGTGAAAATCCAAATTGTACAAATTGTAGATATTGACCTCTACTTTGAAATGCCGTTTACAGAATTTGAATAAGATGACTCCTATCAAATCGTAGCATTTAGAAAGATTTGCCCTTAAATTGTTTATAACGGGATTGTGCAAAAACTACACATCGGACAAAAACCATCTTGCGCACAGTTGAACCACATGTTAGGTATTATCTATCAGTTGCCCCAATATTGTTCGGATTTATAAAAATTATTAATTTTTGAAAAGTTGTCTCTTTTTCGAGGTTTTCCCGGATCTTCTCAGGGAAAATGCACGGATCTGGTAGTATGAAGAATAATTTTCTAGGTTTTATAATACTCTACAAAAGTTCTATTTACCGTAAAAGAATGTCTCCAATACTTTTTGAGATATTCGCAAAAAAAAACAAAAAAATGGTAATTTCTTTCACTATTTCTTCTTTAAGAAATTCCACAAAGCGTTTTTGCTGTATAGCGAAAACCGGGGTTTTCATTTACGACCTATCTTATAAAAAGTAGTATAGGCCGTTTGCGTCTTTTATTTTGTGTGAAAAGAGCCTCTTACTTTTATCCACAGCTTGACCTAATTCAGCTGTAGGAAAACCAAGCATCACCCCGGTTGCTCGGTACGCAGTCCAAGTCAGCATTAGACGTCAAAATTAACATCCCAGCAACCTACATCACACTTTCTTTCAAACAAGGCATGTGGGCGTACCAGGTCAGAAACCACCTCACAATGCTAGCTGATATTCAACAACAACAACAATTCTTATTTGAAACTTTGGTGAATAAGTTCAGATCACATTCAAAAAATATAAATACGGTGTAAAATACAAAACATCATTAGACCGCTCAACCAATCGTGCATCTATTTTTTAAAAATAATATCTTGTTTACAAGCTCTCATTCAACTTGCGGTGATTGTACCTATGTGGTCTATTACCATAATAGAGGTCGCAAGAATAAAATTAGAAAAATGAGTAGAAATTATTGTGAAAAACATGGGGTGGTATCATTTTATTGCAAAAAATGCAACCCCCTGCTAATTTCGAATAACAACTCGAACGTGGTCACTTCAACTAAATAAGGGATATTATTCACTGTTTTCAGACAATAAGTACTTGCAATTGTGTCCTCCTTGAGGAAAGTTGCACACATGGATGTCAGGTACGGAAAAATTGTTGTTGTTTTCTGACAGATAAGGGTATTTCGACTTCGTCGAATCTATTCGTTACATCAAGGGAATATCGTTGATTCATTTTGTAGATAAGGAATTCCAGTTGAAAAGTTTACGTCCCTGCATTACTCAAAATTCTGTATTGTGATATTTTCAAATTATGGCTAACAAGAATGCTATCAAATTTGCCATGAAACGGTTTTATTCTCAGTAGAAAAGTATAAATGAAATCTTGCATTACTCTGTTGAAATAACAAGAGTAATTAAAAAAATCCAATACTCACTTACTTTAAGATCGGTGTTATCAAACCCCTAAATAAAAGTGGAGAAAAAAACGGATATGGTTAACTATAATGAGCCTCTGTCAATGATTTCAAATATAGCAAAAGTAATGGAATAAATATTGAAAAAAAGACTTGTTAATTACACGAAAAAGTACAAAATAATAGCAGATCAACAATATGGATTCAGAGATGGAAGATCTACAGAAGATGCAATACAAGCTCTTACATCGTATATTTTCGAAGCTTTAGACAAAAAAGACCCAACGACGTGCATTTTTGTTGATCTTTCTAAAGCATTCGATACGGTCTGCCACATTGAGCTATTGGAGAAATTAGAAAACTGCGGTGTTCGGGGAAAAACATACGACATTTTCAAAAGTTACTTGAGTGAACGAGAACATACAGTAAGTATTGGTGACAAAATGAGCCATACTCGAAAAGTTACTTTTGGCGTCCCACAAGGAACCGTCCTGGGACCAATCCTTTTCATAATTTATTTGAATGAACTCCAACTGCTTGAGACCAAAGGCAAGATTCTGAGTTTTGCGGATGATACCGCCATTCTCTACAGAAACACCACCTGGACGAAAATAAGAGGTACTTTGTCTAAATTCAAGTACCTAAGGAATTTTTTGGACGCCAGACATTTGAGAACTCTGTATTTTGCTTTAGTTCAATCCCAACTCACATATGGCATAGTAGGCTGGGGAGGGGTGAATGGCTGCTACCTGAATAATCTACTTGTCGTACAAAAATGGATTTTGAGGATAATTTTGAAAAAAGCGACAGTGTCTATAAAAAAGTATCTGTTTTGGACATAAGACAACTGTTTTGCTTCAGTATATTAAACAACATAAAAAAATTAAAAGTTCAGCTAGAGCAAGTTACTCACACCCACAACACAAGAAACAAAACAAACCTCCTGAATGCTCATCGCTGTGCAAAAGAAATTGGACATAAAAATGCATCGTATCTCGGACCGCGACTCTATCAGATTTCACTACAAACGATAAAAACTATCAGAAACCAAAATACGTTTCAAAATAAAATAAAAAAAATGGATATCGGACACAGGAAGATTGTTTTTTCGGGACTTTGTTGGTCAGAATGTTCTCAAATAATTATTTAGATTTAGAAACAATCAATAATAAAATCATTTCTGAGAAGTTATTATTGATATTTGATTCATTATAAGTGTTTTGTCATCGTTTTATTGAGTGTTTTCATTTTACCATTCTATATATTTACTCATAATCTACATGCTATTATTAATAGCATCTAGCCCATCGCTAACAAGCGGTAATCACCTTACTGCTTCAGTGATTAACCTGTTCATTTGTTTGAGCTATTTCACAGTTCTGATTTCATGTACAAATCATTTATGGTTCAACAAATAAATATTATTATTATTATTATTATAAATACTTAAATTGAAAAGAAATTCAATATATTTTAAAAAAACATCCAATATAATAAAAATAAATCCAATATTTTGGAATTTTTCAGGAAAAAAAAACAATTTTATTTGTGTGACCCCTAGACGCTGTGGTATAAGAATGTGCAGAATTGAGAAAAAAAAATAAACATTTTACATTTGGTTTTACATGAAAAAGTTCCAGGTAAAAGTTGCACATATACATATAGGACCTTCCTCCCAAAAATATTTTCATAGTACTTATACTGGATGCTCTACCTAGGAGTAACAATCTAATTTTTATTTAAAAATACTCCTACATGAGCTTTCATAAAATATATAGCTGCAGTGATTTTCAGCACGTGGTTCAGATGTTCTGAACATTATTGAGGAGTCCACATCGAGTCCACATCACTATCGATCTCTACGGAAATCAAATTCTCAAATAGTATTTTTGGTAGATTTTGAGTTAAAGAAGATCTCTCTACAAAATTTCATACAGGGTAAAGTGAATCTCGGAATTACCATTTGGTCCGTTATTTCAAATGGTATATCCTATATTCTATTGTGTATTCAAATGGTCCTTCAACAGTACACGATAATAAGGGCACTTAGAGTTGATTGAAGCCCGATATCGATGAAAATGCTCAGAACACCTGAACCACTCTGCATAAACCAATACAACCATGTATTTTAAGAAAGCTCTTATTCAAATAAACAATAAAATATAGGGAGTTTCAATTATAAATGTAAAAATTCAGTATGTTTCTACCATGCACTATTGAATGACCGACAGTGTGAACGATCATAACGAACTTCATTCAATTTTGTCAATTGTTATCATCATTTTTGATTTTGTAGAAATATGAAAATTTATCGAAACCAAAATGGAAATAAATGGATTTTGTTATAAATATCCTGATATAAATTTATTCAATAAGGAGATAGCACTCTTCAAACTGACCGTGAAAAATAACACCAGAGTTGAAAATTTTGCAACAGAGATACTTACCTCATAAAGATGGAAATCTTGGAATATTTGTTATATTGATGGTGAAAAAGTGTTTTTATTTTTTGTTTTTGCAGTAATACCAATCATCCCAACAACGATATATATATACTATCGAAGTAAACGAGATTTTGGTTGCTTCTTCTTTTTCAAGTTGTCAATTGAATGATTGGTATGTTCAAGTCACGTCGATTGATTTGTTAGTGAATTGAGTCTTTTGAGTCATGGAAATTGGAAATGACTCCGTTCAATCACAATTTTGAGTCTTGCAGTCGATGCAATTTGGCTTTCAGTTATTTCATACTCATCTTGAGTCTTTGAGTAATTTGAATTTTGTTTTGAGTATTTTCAGTCCCAATCTTGAGTCTCGAGTCCTTGAAATATTTCGAGTCTTGTATACATTTTAGCTGACCGATATGAAGTTAACGAGACAACTTCAAAAAAGTTTATAACGGATTACTCCATAATTTGCCGCCTGTTTGTCGCTAATTAGTTGCGGAGACAAAAAATTTGTCGCTCTTTTTTTCTAAAAAATATGCCGTAAGTTCTATTTTTTCACAGTTCTGAAATATCCATAATTTGCCGCCGTTTTGTCGCTAATAAGTTGCGGAGAAAAAAAATTGTCGCTATTCAAAAAAAAAAATTGCGATGTTTCGCTTAGCAAGACATCTTAAGTAATTTCTATTTTTTCACAGTTCTGAATTATTCATAATTTACCGCTATTTTACGTTGATTAGTTGCTGAAAAAAATATTTGTCGCTTTTTTTTAAATGTGCAATGTTTTGCTAACTTCATATGAAGTTAGCCAAACAACTTCCGCAATTTCTATTTCTTCACAGTTGTGAAGTAATTTTGTCGCTAATTAGTTGCGGAGAAAAGAAAATCGATTTTTTATGTGTTTTTTCGCTAACCGTGTATCTCTTCATCGAACTAAAAAAAATGAATCATTTATAATAATGTTGAGACTTTATTTCATCGAAAATTAATCCATTGATCACATTTCTGGGTAAAGTTGATTTTGTAGCATCCTTTCAACCCCATCCCGTGGAAATAGCAAAATAAATGTTTGTGGTTAACATTATTATTATTTTTAATGTGAAAATTGATTTTGTAGCATTGTTGACCCTCTTATTTGTAGAGGGTCGTAAGGGCTTCAAATTGATGTTACAAAATAATTTATCTCATTAAAATTATTCCACACTTAATTTTTCAATATTCTTAGAGAAAAACCCACCAAAATAATAATAATCTAATTCAGAAACATTAAATACTTCGTTATTTCCACGGGATGGAATGAGTTTGAATGGATAATTTTTTAATGAAATAAAGTCTCAACATTATGTATGAGGCCTAAATTGATTCATTTTCATTAGTTCGATGAAGGGTACATAGTTTCCCATGTAGCTACTGTGATTTGAAGAAAAATAAGTTTTCATCCTTCCAGCATGTTGATGAGTCAATATGAAAATATTTCAAGTGATAACGTGATAAAATGAATACCCATGCCGCGACACCGAGCACGATTTTATCGAAGTGTAGCGCTGCCTCTTGCTGGCGATGCCGTCTTGCTAGGTTCACTCCGGTATAATTTTGAATAAAAGGTAATTTCTATGTAGGTACTTTGAGTTTTCACCATTCTGTTTTTATTCTTGTATGAAAGATCAGAAATAAATATTTTTAATAGGTTATTTTGAGAAAAATGGTATAGAATACGAGGACGCATGGGGAGTGGAGAGAGTTCCTGTCTTCGTATCCAGAAATCCATGAAAAATATCACTTTTATTTTGATGGAAGACTAACTTTACGAAAGTTGTTTCTCAACATCCATGTATATTTATTGAACATCGCATATAGTTCCTCTCCACAAATGATAAGTTTCTAAAAACTACGAATTATGAATACATCGAAAACTTTAAGTTACTTAAATATTTTTCACTTGTTTTATTTTCAAGTATTTAGTGAAGGGTAAGTACTGTGTTCTACTAGTTCAGCCCTTTCATTTGATACCCACATTGAGGGGGTTGAACAAAATACGGCTTCCGCCATTTTGGGGCGGCGGCCATCTTTGGTTTGTATTAATCATGTTGAACTTTATTCTACTTGTTCAGTCTCTTCATTTGGTACCCATTAAAGAGGGGTTGAAAAATAATATGTCGTCAGCCATTTTGTGGCGGCGGTCAACTTGGATTTACAATGATAATGAATATAGGTATATAATTGTATCATCATCAGAACTAAAGGTTTTCACCAAATTTTATATCAACCGCTCAACAGAAAGTAGGTAAAATTTCAATCATAAGATTTGACTCACAAACAAACAAAACTAAGCTGAAAAACCGTTTAAAATAATGAAAAATTACGGAAGTTGTCCCGCTGACTTCATTGTAAGCTTAGTAAAACATTGAATTTTTTTTTTTTTTTGAGAAAAGATACATTTTTTTTCCTCCATGTTCTACCCTCGGCCAAAGAGAGTACCTACCTACCTACTTGATACGAGGGTTGCTATTTATGTAATGAGAATAAAGAACTAAAACAATAATTGGGGTGTAGAAACTTTCTTATTGTTTTTCAAAATACTCTCCTTTCAAATCTACAAATTTTTGCATTTGATTAAACCAATCGGCAAAACAGTTTTTCCACTCCGAAGTAGGTATCTCCAAAATATGGTTTTTGAATGCATAAACAGCGTCTTGTAGCATCGAAAAGCGTTGGCCACGTAATTTGTTCTTTACTTGAGGGAACAAATAGAAATCATTGGGTGCTAAATCAGGGCTGTACGGCGGATGACCCATCAAGTGAGCCGATGTGTGTGAGCTCGCATTGTCATGATGGAGAATTATCCTTCGTCGACGGTTCGTTTTCCTTATCTCATTGATGACTTCTGGCCAATAAATAGTATTGTACCATTCAGAGTTCACCGTTGTACGTTGCTCTAAAGGCACGGTTGCCACATGACCGTTTATACCGAAGAAACAGGCCACCATTTGCTTCGAAGTACTGCGAGCACGAACAACTTTTGTTGAATTTGGTTCATTTTGAAAGACCCATACAGTCGACTGCTGTTCAGTTTCGGGCTCAGAACAATAAATCCAAGATTCGACACCTGTGTATATGTTATAAACTGCATTTGATGCACCGCGGTCATATTTTGTAATCATTTCCTTGCATCAATTTACACGAGTCTTTTTTTGATCGATTGTCAAATTGTGCGGGATCCAACGAGAACAAATCTTTATGACTGCCAAATGTTCATGCAATATCCTATGTATATTTGTCACACTAATGCCCAGGGATGCCTCGATCTAGCGATATGTCACATGACGATCCTGCATTATCAGTTCGGACACAGCATCAATGATTTTGGACGTCCATCTTTTTACTTCGTCCGCCAGCGAAGTACGGCTACGTTTGAATTTACTAAACCATCGATATACTGTGGCCTTGGATGCTTCATCAGCAGAAATAGCAGTAAGTTGATCGGCACACTGCTGTTGAGATAATCCACGTCGAAAATCGTAAAAAATCATGGCACGAAAATGTTAACGATTTAGCTCCATTTTTTGGCCAAGATAAAATTTTCAAATGTCTATTAACAATAAAAATAGCGTATGTATGACAAAAAGTTCTGATGAACTGTCAAAAATGTTAAACTTTGCGATGGCGCAGTTGGATCGCGCCTAGCAATACCAGTGTTGCCAATTCTCAATAGAAAAATAGCAACCCTCGTATAGTCGGAGAGCTAGTGATGCACGTTTCATGCTACTGTACTTGTTTCGCAGAGAAAATGTTTGAATTTCAAACTAAATGATAGTATATGAAATCATTATCGATGAGCTATGAATATAAAATTCGTAAAAAGTTGATGAGTGCGGACACAATTTACACAATATGTAAAATTTATAAACTAATAGATATTAGTCCAAGATCCCAGGGCCGTAAGACGTTACTTATTTTTAAACGAACGAAATGTGAACGATTGAGTAGTGTTAGTATGTACTATGTTCGCATGTCTACCTGCTAGCTTGTCCAGATGACCATTCTTCAGATATTAGGGAATACACCACTCAGTTGAATTGCCAGTCTACAGATTTATTTCTGTAACCCATGGTGTGAAAGTGGACAGAGCAATTAGCTACCACCCCGCAGCTCCGAGTTCAAATCTCGTCTCCAACAATAATTTGTCTCTATATCCAATAATAAGTCGAATATCAATGTAGGTTTTTTTTTTTAATTATCATTATACTCAAGAGGAATCGATCTGGTAGTTGACAGTATCCATGTCCACATTCAGTAGGTAAGTAAGCTTTGAATCGTGCTTTTAAGAGTAGAAGGAAGTTAGTAGAGTGGATGTATGTTTTGGAAATATCAGGTAAGAAGTTGAAGATCCTGCCTGCAAAATTAGCGAAACATCTTCGACCCACTGGTTTTTTTGGCTTATTCATTACGTTTCATTTTAGTTGGATAATTATGTTCGATCTTTTTAATGATATTTTTATACAGATGAATGATGACACTATGTACCTATAAATAGTTTTCTAATATTCAGAACATTTGCATCTTTAGAAAAAGGCGGTTGTAGGGTAGGTAGTAAATTTGCCTAACATGATTTTGAGATTTTTTTATGGAGAACTTCAAGTTTTTTCAGATGTGAAGGTAAAATGCTTCCCCAACTGAGGATGGCATAAGTAATGCGTGGTTCCACTAGTGCGTAGTAAACAGTTCTCAAGTTTGGCAGATCTAGGAATGTTCTGATGTGTTTGAATTTGAACAGCATAAGTATACCTCAGAGTGTTCGTGATATTAATGACATGTTCATCCCCTCGCAAGTGATTATCAATCATTATGCCCAGGTATTTGATATGCTCTGCAGATTTAACAACGATTATTACCTATTGTCAACTGTCAATGTTTGGTAGTATAGTAAGTATGACGTGTAGCTTGCAAAGGACATAAAAATGTTTTATCGTAATTGATGGTAAGTTGCATATGATTGAACCAATTTACGATTGATGTCAAGTCATTTTCGCTTTTTTCCTTGAGTTCTACCCACGATTCAGCATAATACAAAATTGCGGTGTCATCTGCAAAGCTATAGATTTTCCACTTCGATTTGAGATTAAGTAAGCTGTTGATATAGAGACAGACAGAATAAGAGCGGTCCCATCACGGTCCCTTGCGGCACTCCGTATGACATGCCTTGCTGTGCACTGATGTGGTGGTCTACTTCAACTAACTGCACACGGTGAGGAATATAGATTTTCATCAGAAGACACTTTCCGCGGATGCCTGCATCTGCCAATACCTCCAACAGTTTTGAGTGGCTCACAGTGTCGAAAGCCTTGATCCAGAAACACAGATAGAGTGGGCCTACTTCGAGGCCTACTTTCATCTATATTCTCGTAAATATTTTTTGTAAGAGCAGCGATAGCAACATTTGTAGGCACTACCTCTTTGAAGCCGAATGAACAACAACTCCCCTAAGTTGGTTTTTTTAATACGAAATGAAGTGTTTTATTCACACTGAAACTTTAACAGCATCTTAATGACATATTGTGAAACATAATTACTAAAAGCCAGAAACTTTTTCCGGGGTTCACTTATTGGCAAACTGATGCTTATAATTTTTGTGAAAAAAAAGGTAACAGGCAAAGATCATGTGGAAAATGTTGAAAATCCAACTTCAAGGAAAAATTACATTTAAACACGAAAACACTCAAAATGATGGAATGGGGATGCAGTTTAGGGGTTAAATACGGTGTTTTGTGATTTGCGGCGAAACGTCTAGCGGAAAATGTTCAATGGAAAAGTTGTAGAGAATAAAAAATCAAAAACTTTTTTATTCCACACTTTTTGACATAACCTCAAATTTACCGTCAAAATGGCGGAAAACCAATTTTTCAGTATTTAATTTTTTTCTCACGTATAAATGATTTGATTTAGCTGACAATTCGTAGAAATGTGTCTTTTTTGTGTCAAAGGGGCATGATTTTTTCTCAATTCAGAAGACTACTTGTTTTCGAGTTATGTACATTTTTCAAAAAAAGTACCCTATCTTTCACGAACAATTGTATCTATATTTTTTTGTATTTCGTGGGTCTTTAAGTGATCATTTCAATTGTTGATAAGTCTAATTCGAATTGGCATGAGTAACTTGGTGGTTAATTTTTATTTATCGTTGAACTGCTTTAAATTGAGAGAAAATTCTCTCTGAATCATGATTTTCTCAACATTTTCAATAATTTTCGACTTTCTTCATTATTTTTATACTAAACAAAAAGTAGTTTATATTAAATTATTTATAATAAAATATTTGAATACATAAATACACTACCAAATTAATTTATTGAAATCACTTTTATTCTTCTTTTACAACCATTGAAAATTATTGAAAATATTGAGAAAATCATGATTCCGAGAGACTTGTCGGTTTTTCTCAATTTCAAGCGAATTAACGATCAATAAACCACCAAACTTAGACCACTATGGAGTAGACAATTCAACAATCAAAATTAACAGCCATAGGTACACATTCAAAAAACAAAAACAAAATATCAAGACAATTATTGTTCGTGGAATTTTAATTTGAATTGAATCATTTGTTCGCGAGAAAAAATAAATACTGAAAAATTGGTTTCCCGCCATTTTGAAAAACAACTTTGGGGTGTTCTTGTTTAATGTTAACCACCTCAAAGGAGTCTGGAGTATTTATTTCTGTGTTTTGAATTGCCCTAACTTTCAATAGTCTTTGTTTGCTTCTGAATCAAACACTTTTTTTGAACCATATTTTTTTACACCTTTCTCTTATGCGCAGTATCTGGTGTCCCCCGGTAGGTCTACTCAACACATGAAACGTGCGTCACTAGCTCTTGGACTGATAGCACTAAAAATAACTGAAGAAAGGGACAAGCCATGAAGTGAGAATTGGCGAAGAGTTCTTGGCGCATAACGCGATCAAATGCAAAGACTTAATGCCGCAGTTTCTTAGGGATTGGTTGCATTTTCGTATTTTCCAAATATATGAATACATTTTCCACAAAATAAAAAAAATACAACTCATCCATGTTGATGGGTAAGTAGGTATATAGAAAGAGAGTTAAAGAAGAAAAAAATTAAAAAAAAGCTATGCTGGAAAAACTAAACAATTTTGCAAATTGAAAACCATCAAGCTGTACGTGCATCTGTTGAAAGAATCGTTTATCTCGATCTCAACATTTCTCTGAAAAAACTGCAAACAGGTGCACTGCTTTTACCATACAAACCGAGGTCATCGTACATTACCTCACATTTCACTCGTAGCATCTGACGATGTAAACAAAACGAAATATATTATCATAACCTACGTTCGTAAGAGTATCGCATGTCAACTTACAATTCAAACTCCAGAGGCTCATCAGTGATCCAAAATATCACAAATTCGATCAACACACGCAAAGTCGCACTTAATTGTCTATCTGCACTCGGCACATACACTTCGCGGTTCACAATATGGATGCATGTCCTACAATCTCACAACTCCAATACTACAGGCAAAACTACCATCTTTGTATTCTTCGTGCACACATAAGCCAGGTAAACAGCCGAAGAAATGGACATCAACCTTGGCTGCGACTACTAAAAACCGGCTATCGCTCACTTGACGTATGAATTTCAACTTTCGATGTCTAGCCGGCCGATGCACTGTTAGGATTTTTACGATTCGTTTTTCTCAATGGCATTTGTTAATCAACACGAGCCGGTTGAAGGAGGCGCGTTGTGGAATGCCCCGCCGCTAGAAGACAAATAATTGTGATTGAGTTCCAGTGTACTTTGTACTGCTTCCTCCTTAAGAGGTTTCCCATTAAAATTAAATACATGTGCTAGTGCTGGTGAACTACGCTGAATATTCACTTTTTCGCGAAGCTGTTTGCCGTGAGAATCAAGCCATCGAGAGAACTTTAGCAGTGGACTAATTGAGTAATGTATGTATGCAATTATAGGAATGATACCGACACACTGACTGGAAACTGAAATAACGTTACAATGAACGGTCGATTACAGGATTAGATCATTGTTTTGAATGAGTGGGTGGCTTATATTAGAATATCGGCATACCAGGCAACACAAAGAGGTCCTAAAGATATCTCGGTGACATCTTTTAGGAGATTGTGACAACTTTTGCTACTTCTATGAGAGGTTACCAAGAGCGCTATATCTCCTCCAGATGTCCCCCCACCCGCGATAGTGAAAATTTGCATTTTCATTGAGATATTGATTGAAAAACTTTCTCTATCAAAACTGGATAAAAAGTATTTGAATCAAACAACTGAATGAAAATGCAAATTTTCATTAGATGATTTTTTCAGGATTAAAGTTAAGGATTTCAAAGTATCTACCAGATGTTGTTGAATGTCCAGCGAGGAGTAGTATTTTTCAGTTAGATGTTACAAAAAGTGACCTAAATTTTTCATTGTAGTTTATTCTGAATGCTGAATTTTTTGAAGTATAATATTCGGGAAAATACTACATATATACATTTCACTGCACTTCGGGACAAAGTGTTGGTTAAAAATAGAAAAATTAGGTTTTTTCCAATAACTTATCAAGATTTCTGAATAATTTCTTCTGAAATTTGGTTCATAGTGATTTCCCATTGAAAATTTAAATTCTTCACTTGATCAATACACAAAATTATCATTCTTTTGTTTGAATATCTCGATAACGATTGATTTGATTTAGGTAAGGTGAACCATGAGCAATTTTTTCTAAAGAATTCAAAAAACTTGTAAACATGGAAACCGTGCCTATTGAGATTAGTCAATAACTTATTTACTTCAATTTTGGAAATACTTGACTCGACCAACCATTCTTGCAAATTCTGCTAAATGGTTCATTGAGGATTGAGATTACCATCTGTTAAATCATAACTAGATTCACAGGAATTTCATCAATAGGTGCCGGTCATATTTCTGCTGTTTGAAATAATTGCAAGTGTCACTAACCTGAGTTAATACTATACAAACTAATGGATAGATATATTACTTTTTTACCGAATTCTGAGGTATATAACAGGCATATGCAGCAGAAATTAATTTTACTCATGATGATGTTTCGACCATTTATATTTATTGTTGAAAAGAAGTTGTTGGAGTGATGTCTCTTATAGGAAACCACGAGTCCTCAGTTAACTAACGTTTCGGCAATATATATCCCTATCTTCAGGGATCCAAAATATAAAATTATGGACATTTACAAAAGAAAAATTGCACAAAAAAATCATTTCCATTAAAGTAAAAAATAAAAATGTGTTAACGATTATAGTCAAAATTATAATTTTCGAATTTATTTTTTTTATTTGGAATTTTGAATTTGAGTTGGTATCAAAAAACAATATATTGAAAAATTATAATTTTAACCATGCAAATTTTTATTATGTTATAAAATTATTTATTTTTTGCAATTTTTGTAACCGTACATAATTTTTTATTTGCCCTGAAGATGACGAATTATATTACCAAAACGTATCTATCTATATGATAAATACTCTATAAGAGACCCAACTCCAACAATTTCTTTTGAATATAATTTTTAGTACTGCTACATATAATATACCGAGTGTCCGCGGTATATTTTCACTCATTTTGTGTCCACGTGACATTCTGAACACAACCACGTGTCACTTTTCACTTTTTGTAACCAAACTTTTTTTATCTTGAAATTTATTTTTCAATCTAGAATCTTTAATTTCGTTCCTTAAATTTTGGGAAAAAATACAACTTTACTGTCAAAATGTACTAGCTATGTTAAATTAAATTATTAATCAGGTATTACTAATTTTTTTCATATGTCAGCATGTTGGTTCGTTGGGTTAGAAAAAAAAGGGCATTTTACGATTGATTTGATACCGCACACTAATGCGTGGCGGTCGTGCTACTGGAGCGTTCGCCTTTCAAGCGTAGGGTCGTAGGTTCAGATTCAATCATGATCATCGGTCTCATGCATGGCATCACACGTTGAAAGGTAAGGGCTGCATCTTTCCTAGCTCGTGCACAAATCTCTTGAAGACTTCTGAGGGTTGTGCAACCGGTTGACGGGAATAACAAATAAAAACTGGTATCAATCAAAGTAATGTTACTAAACTAGATCTTTCTCAAAATAACGCATCTGTTGAGAATAAAATAAAATTTATCGAGTAACTTGTCACCAACACAACTGAGGTATAACAGAATCATTAGGATGTGTTGAAAAAAAATGTACTTGTCGACAACTTATTTTACCTCTCTTCTGCAAAAGTAAAAGGAGAACTAGGAGAACTATTGAGTATGTATAGGTGAAGAGATATGTTAAGATCTAACGTAATCTTTTAGAGTTTTTTTCAAGTAAGTTTGGTTGAAACCTCAAATCAAATCAATTAATCGTAATAAAATGTATTGAATTTCATATGGCAGACAAGAAGTATATTTTCCATAAAATTTTATTGATAAAATTAGTACTGGCAAGTGATACATAGTTGTATTCAGAATGTCAAATAAAGACAAAAAAGAAGTGGAAATATGTACAATAAGTTGTCCCATTTAAAAATGGAAAGTTTCACTTCTGGAGAAACCGGATGTTGCATAAACCTGAGTCACCTGTTAAAAATTTAGTTTTATGTCGTATACAGATCTTTCAAATTTCATTTAGTTATCTTCAGGAACAGAAATGTTATAGGTATGTGAGATGGAATTAAATATAATCTAATACAATCAAACCACGTAGGAACTAGTTGATAGAATGCATGATATGACATATTCAAATGAATACATTTCTTTTCGGCGGTTCAGGGTATTAGGCTGGTGAAAAATGGTGGCAACAAGTTAACTTTAGGTACCTCTATTTATACACTATCAGTGGGCCTATTCAACAAAAACACCTTCGTAAAAGGAAATCATGGTACTTACCTATCCTCACTCTTCTTTAAACACTCAATACAAATAGTCATTAAATACCTATAATAACGACAATCAGTTTGCACATAGTCAACGCCTGAACATCAACTGGTATAGCTATGCTTTGAAAAACACGTTCTTGAACAGACGAACCGTCTCTAATGTTGGATCTCTACGACTCACGATCACCATCTATCCCTCTCTGTATCATAGAATTCCCCAAAGTGCGATGTTTTTACGTCTCGTGCATAAGTACTAATTTCTTATTCAGGTTACGTTTGGGATAACTTTAGGATAACTTTAGGAACCCGTATTGAGAATTTCTTGTTTTGGTTACATTTGGGATGACTTTAGTAACTCGCAATAAGAGTTTCTTATTCAGGTTACGTTCGGGACAACTTTAGGATATCTTTAGGAACTCCCATTGACAATTTCTTGTTTTGGTTCCATTCGCGATAACTTTAGGAACTCGCAATGAGAATTTCTTATTCGGGTAACGTTAGGGACATCTATAGAAACTCGCAATGAGATGAAACCTGGCAAATGTAATCTGAGGTCTACAAGATTTCTAATGGGGACATTAGTGAGAATTTCAGATAGTTACAGCACATTGCGATCACAGAGACCTCGCAATAGGAGATCGCATAAGATCCGAATTATAACCTCTTAGAGATTTCGCAGAGAGGTATGTGTTACCTGGGATATGATAAATTCCTTTTTGCCTCAAAAAATTAATTTAGAGACTCCTGGAACATTATCAATTTTGAGGGAATTCGTAAACAAAAAAAATCAGGTTTGTGACAAAATAGCTGACTACGAATTCAATACCTACTCATTTCGCCAACGTGGCAGAAACTATCATCGCATCCTTACCAGATGCTACCTAGCGAACAATTTTGGTCGGCATAATACTGGTCCAGAATGTGTTGGCCAGATTTGGTAGGAACGGCAAGATTATTAGGTCCTTATTCAATGCAACTTACCCAGAGCGTTGGTACTGGTCCTCTATGCATTTTATGTAATGGATGATGAAAGTGAAGTTTTCTTAAATGTACAAAAAAATGCCATTTAATTTTCCTATGAATGATTGTACCAAATTGGCCTAATTAGTAACAAAATAAAATTTGGATTGAAAGAAATGTTGCATAAAATGTAATGAAGGAGCAATTCAAATTGAAATATTACATACTTGAATGAAATATATGTATAAAACAAAACATGAGAACCATTCTTTGATTTGAAAATAAGGTAAAAGTCTCGCAGACATTTTTTAAAGATTTTATAGAGCCATATTCCACTTTCTCCGCTGCCTTTGCTCTTCTTTTATCTCTCCCCCTTATTGTCGGTCAGGTGCGGTTCTTAACCAGACTTCAATCACACAAGCAACATCGGCTTTTGTGGCATTCCTCTCCAGTGAGTTTTTTCGAATAAAAACTGGTAGGAAATAAACCGGTCAAGTGAAATTAATCCTGGAATAATCACTATGGTTTTTCAGTAAGGTTCAAGTGGTTTCTGAGCAAATTTGTAGCAGAATATTCATAAAATAATGAACAGAATATTTTTGAGATCCCTTTCAAATGATACTCCACTCGACCAACTCTATAATTTTTTCGGTGATAGAAATAGGTATGGGATGGGCTCGGTGGCAGAAGTAGATGGGGTGGGCGGGGAAGAAGTTGATGAGAATACATACATATAACTCTGATTGTGGCGATTGTGCCCTATAAATAGATGTGAGCGAGTTTGAACCCCGACTTCTGTACATACTTTGTTGTCACCGTACCATCAATACCACTCAATTTAACACATTGTTCGAGATTTTTCTTTATAATCGTATACTTAAATTTGCAATAATTCTTGAACATTTTCATAACTTTCGGATCAAAATTTTGGCTGTATGCGGGTATATAACCTCAAAAACACAACCTTGGCAAGAACCAATTCTAGATAAAAATATTGACTCATCTTATATCATCGAGGGAATTCGGCATTCCTTTTATGAAAATATAAACACATACTGATTATTCACACTGTACCAAAAACCAAACGTTGAAATTCTCGATTCATAAATAAACATAAACAGACACAAAATGGATTTTATGATTATGAAGTAATGAGACGACAGTAAATTACAATAGGGACGCGCTCTGCTATTGGTCACTGAAATGACAGGAACTTTAAATAACACGATAGAGTCGTGCAAACCGAGTTAAAAATGCGAGAATTATCAGCTAACATAATGGCCGACTAACCTTACGGTCCTCATGTAATACCATACAAAATTCAGAGAGCGGCAACCCGCAAGCATTTTATCTGAACTAATCTCAGAGCGTGTCCCCTTTGGATTTTTTGTATTATCCCATTTTTTTATCTGCAATATATGGTATGTCAAATGTCAAACATACGTCGTCGTCGGCGTTGACACTCACTTCAGTCGTAAGACTCGTAAGTCATATAGTACTGCTAAGATAGTACTACGTTTCCGCAGATTTGTAACGCATGATGTACTCGTCTTATGATTGGTCAATAGATCGATTCTTCGTTGACTCTTCGAGAAACCTGTCACCTTTACAATATTATTATAATAGAATATTAATAATTCCATGTTTCCCGACTGGATGTCAGTTTGTGAGTCATATAAGTTTTGCTCGTTCGATTAGCAAACCAAATAAGTTTTAAAATGTACAATTTATGACATACCTATACTTAGCTAGTTGGCGTAAATCATAATGGAAGGATAGAGGGCCAATACTGATGGCTGAATTCCCTACAGATTCCGTGCTCTGGTTCTGGTAATGCCACTGGCAAAAGTAATTCATTTTAACTAGTTCTTGACCAATGTCGGCCAATCAACCGATGGAAGATTACGGATTGGCATGTAGCATTTTGATATTTTGCCGATAACATCCCGCCATGGCCAGTACTTGCCGGCATGTCCATCATTGGCCCGGATGGTGGCCAGAGATTGTTTGTTTGTTTGGTAGTCAAATGAATCTACTTAATCCTAAAAACTTTTCCATACCTACCATGCAATTTATTTTGTCTACTTCCAGTCTGTATGCCTAAGGTGCAGGAAGCTATAAATATCTTAACCTTCATGGGACGGACATCATTATATTACGAAAAGGACTAACTGGGGTCCGAAAAGACCCCATGCGTAAAATTGCAGAAATGCTGTATTTTTCTTTGAATTAAATATATAGAAAAGAAGTTTTATTAAAGTTTTACTACCATTTATTAGTCAGAAATCATCACGAAAAAATATAAAATACCCTAATCACTAATACTACTAGCTACATATCATTTTAACATTTTTTGCAAACTATCTCCGATTTTGAATGTTCTAGGCACACAAAGTTATTACACCTAATACATATTTTCCTGGATTTTCTGTCTTTTCCTCTTTGACACATATGGCAGCGCCCCCTGGTAATGTTTTGTTGTTCAACTCTATGTTCTGTTGCATCCAGTAGTTCGGGAAAAACGTTTGTCATATGCCGTTTTCTATTCGTCTGAATTATTGTATTGCCGGAAAACGTTTTTCTTTATGAGTTCTTTTCCTAGTTCCAAAATATACATTTTACGTTTATCCAAACTGTTTTTTCGCCAATCCGGGTTTTGCAGTAACCACAATTTATAAGCATTTATTTCAGCGATATCTATAAGATGCGAAAATATTGCCATTGGCCAGCGGTTTGAGTTTCTCTGCACTGTATATTCTTTGGCCAACTTATCTGAAGTGTCGACAGCACCTTTTGTTTTGTTGTAATGAAGAATAATTTCTGGTTTATAGCGCTGTTCTTCTCCAGCTACTTTACAGTATGCTCACTTGAAAGTGAGATGACAGCATGTTTTTGTTTTGGAACATAGGATACTAGCGTTCTTTGATTTCTAAAAGCAAACATACTTTCTCTTTCTTGTACGATGCCGGTAGAAGTTCCCTGGGAATAAATGTTTTATTTTTCCGGACGGTTCCACATAAAGTAATATATTTTTTCCACAACTTGTCAGCAAGTTCTAAACTTGTAAAAAAGTTATCGGTAGTTATTCCAAATCCGCCTTCCAAATGGTCTGTCAAATCTAGGACAACCCTTTGACCTTGACCCGTTTCCGCTTTGTTACCTTGTTTTCCTAAAAATTAATAGATACATAGGAATATAAAGTTTGCCTATATTGCTTTTCAAATAACTTACCCAAATAAACTTGCATGTTTGCAATATAAGAAGTGGTGCAGTCCACAAGAGCCCATATTTTGATTCCATACTTATCAGGTTTACTCTTCATATAGACTCGGAATGGTGCCTTACCCCTAAATGGTACAAGCTGCTCATCTACACATAGATGGTCGCCAGGATTAAGTGATTTTTTACAATTAGAAGTGAAAATATCGAATATATCTCTTATCGGAGCTAGCTTATCTACTAATTTTCGTTCTTGTCTTGTTTGAAAATTATCAAAGCGTAAAAATGAAGTAATTTGTTTGAATCTGTCTCTTGACATTGCAGCAGAGCATATCGATAGCCTCTTTCGATCCGTGAAGTGCGCCAAGAATAAGCAACAGTCCAATATAAGCTTCAATCTCTGTAGAATCAACAGGTACAAAAACTTTAATTTTATTTGGATTTTCTATATTCCATTTATCATATGTTTGTGCCTTTCTGTTTGTTTCGGTTACTATTATGTTCAGAATATCCGGAGATAGAAAAAGAAGAAAAGCGCCTTTTATACTTGAGATATCAGAACTGTAATTTGTAAGGCCTAGAGCATGTCTCCGAATATTAGCATTTGAACGTTTAACTTTTGTGTTTCCTGGTATTTTCAACCACTCAGTTCCATCTTTAGATTTATATACTGGAATGCCCTGGCTGTTACCAACTGTTGGTTCCTCTGGGTTCGTTTTCTCTATACTTTGATCAACAACTATTACATCATTTTCTTCCTCTACTTCTGTGACAATGTCTTCATCTTCTAAGTCACTCGATGTTTCCTCATTGATAACACTATCAAACTCTGGATCATCACTTTCAAGTATACGTAACATCTCATCGTCAAGAGACTAACCCGAATATTCAAGTCTAAAAATTATATCGCAGTGCGGGGAATCCCCCATTTGAACTGGTAATTTACATTTCACAATTATATGGGTAAATTCCCTGTGAGTAAACAAACGTTAAATGTATGGGATTCCCCGATTTTACTAACAGTTACCGGGATTATTTTATCGGATGTGAAAGGCTGACCGGGGTCTGAAGAGACCCCTGGAATATAAAACTATTTTTTGTTTATACCAGCCAATAAAAACTACTAAATACATCATATTTTATCAAAATAATTCATAAACTGAAGCTAGATGAAAGATAAATGTTTAAAAATTTGCGTTTTCAAAGATACAGCAAAAACATACTTCATGGGGTACAAACGGACCCCGGCCAGTCCTATGAAGGTTAAAAGATTGTAGGAGCTTTGATGTGTATGATCTAAATATCGAAATACTTAAATCAACGTCAGATACTATTTTGGAACTACTATCCTTCCTAATAAATTCAATATTTTCAACCTGTATCTTCCCAAAATCATTCAAGTTTTCTAAAGTGATCCAAATTTTCAAGACTGGGTATTAATCCTCTCCAGAGAATTATCTTCCCATATCCTCAATCACAATATTTTCTAAAATTATTCAAAATATTCTCAAGAACCGGCTATGCAAGTACTTTGAAAACAATAATTTTCTGAGTTACTTATTCTAAATTTGGTTTTCGTAAAAATTGCTCTACAATCAAGGCTTTACATAAAGTTGTGGGAGACATAATCAAGGGTCTTGAACGAGGACAACATACTGACTTAACACTTTGTGACCTCTCCAAGGCTGTCGATTGTGTATCACACGATATCCTTCCAGAAAAACTGAAGTACTATGGAATAAGAGGAATACCTCTCTCTCTCTCATGAAATCATACCTTAGTAACAGACTCCAGTGTGTGTCACTTGGCGGATGAGTTGGAAATTCCTACCAATTGGATATGATGTGCCCCAAGGCTCCATACCGGGGCCGTTACTTTTTATCACCTACATCAACGACTTAAGCTCATTTCTTCATCCTAATAAATCCCTACTGTATGCTGATGACACTTCACCCATAAACTTAGATGCTGACTACGATAAGTTGATAGAAAAGTCCCACATCATGACAATATATCTCAAAGAATAATATTTACAACAAATCCAAAATTTCAAAAGGAACAAACTGTTCAACTACTAGGCATCACTCTAGATGATAAACTGTCCTGGCATCATCACACTGACCTACTTAATAGAAGACTGTCCAGCATAATTTTCATCATCCACCAACTGAAACATGTAACCAGCATCGACACTCTGAACACTGCTTACTTTTCACTTTTTTGTTCTCAAATTAGTTATGGAATAACACTATAGGGCAATTCATCTGGAGCAGATAGGATTTTCAGAAAACAAAAAATATAGTAAGGATTCTAGCAAATGTGGGCTATAGAGAACACTGTCGTCCAATATTCATACAGGATGAAATAATGTCCTTTCCCTGCTCATACATATTCAGCACCCTAATAGGAATATACAAGAAAATTCAAAAAAATTCTCGCTACAATCTGATTTGCTCAGCCACTCGACAAGATCTGCAAACCTCTCAAGAATACCTAGACTCCGATTGTCAAGTCAGTTAAGAACTCTTTGGACACAAGACTTTATAATATCATGCCTGAAAATTGGAGAGCCCTCAAGCCACACATATTCAAGCTAACTATTACGAAGTACTTACCTATTAAGCCACTGCTTTTACTCGGTGGAAAAATATTTGGAAACACCGGTTGTCTCACCTTGTCTTTCCCCACCACAAAGAAACAGTATTATGATGCCTCATCAGCCTATTAGCTGTACAGCCCTTCGAATGTAATATTTGACTGTCTTGATCTTTTCCGAGCTAGCATTTGTCACAAAATTTACTGTTAATTTTAATTGTGACGTCTCAATTATTGTGATTCTATTTTATTTACCTTAATCACATACAAGCTTACATTAAACATCCAAACTCTTCCTAGCTAAAACAAAGTTATTAGCTAATGGAGGATGATCGTCTAACCAAGTCCAACCCACCTTATATAGCTGCCCTCACTATTCACAGTGACATGTTCTAAAAACTTTCTCATGAGTTCAGCTTGGTTTTCTTTGTTGGATTTTTTATTTTGGGTTCAGATATGCCCAAAATGTCTAGATCCCACAGATGTGATAGTTCATACGTGTCAACATTGATGTAATTATTTATGAGGTCAATTAAACTATTCAGTTAATTTTAAAGAGTTGAAGTAGAGAGTAAGATATTTTGATGAATTATTGTTTGTGGTACCATATTTAAACGGTTTGAGAGTTTTAGTTATTTTTCTTCAATATATAACAATATGTTGTGATGAATAAAGTATTTTTAAATCCGATTTTATGTCCTTTTTGCAGATCCCCCCTTTACTATCATGGAATATTGTAGTTATCACACTATGAAGAAGAATATAACACTTCTCTGTAATGGTTACATTTGAGGCAAAGCAAGATCTGAATCTGCTGGCATAATCACGATCTAATCTGTTCTATCAAATATTTAGCTTCAACTGTAACAGAAAATAGGAATGATATATTTTTTCACGGTACACTATGTTTCGATTCACTCAACGTTGAAAAAATTAATTAATTTTTTACTTTTTTTTTTTCTCTATTGAAGTTATTTCATTTATAATTTTTCATGGTTGACTTTAAATGTTTTTATGATCAGTGTTCTCTCCTCCGGATAAAAAAAAAACGACACTAGTTTTCACACAATGTAAAGTTAGTTGGCGTTACTTGAAAACAATGGACAAAAGACACCTAAACTGGGATGTAACAATTTACATTAAATCTGTAGTTAGGGTGAAAATCACATGAAAATACTAGTAATTATCGGGAAATATGTAGAAAATCACATTTGTGGTGTATAATCCAAGTTTAATTTACAACAAAATTTGCAGTTTTCCCTACATATTGTTGTTTTTTGTTTGTTTTTTCCGTTAACCAGCTGTCATCCCCTTCCGAACGGCAGCCCTCAGAAGTCGAAACTTGTGCTAGCTAAGGATTAACGAGATCTTACCTTTCTACGTGCTATTCCTAGCACTTTCTCGGGCCATCAGAAAAAGTTCTGCAGTCGCTAGGGTTTGAACCTTTGACTGGCAGCCAAAAGTGATTGAAACATTGTCGCTTTTAACCACTCGGCTACCTGGCCCCGTTAAATACATGAATTTATTCCCAATAATACATACTAAAGCATGTATGTCAATTGGCATTACTTGAATATGATGGTAAAAACACTTGAACAAACATGTACGAATCACCAATGAATCTGGAATAATGGGGAAAATTACTTTTAAGTATACATGTGATGATACATGGAATATATTGGAAATTCACATTTAAAATCAAGTGAGGACTTAACATAATATTGCATGAGGTTTGCAACTTTGCATGTATATGTATGGCAACGCAATAACTATATGGATCATGTAATCCGATGGAAACAATATTTACAGTGTACCTCGGAATCGATGTCTCCCTCGTGTGAATCATCCTCCAGCATCCTATTCAATAGCTGCTTGTCGAATTCTGCGATCATTTTCATTTTCTGGTCCATAACTCGGATATTTTTCTGTATATCTCTCAAGTCATAATCTGGTTTCTCCATCAATATCACCGTTTCTTCATAAAGGCTCGAGAAAGAAGTTCTAGGGCTTTCAACAGTTTCTCCATTGCGTCCAGTGTCGGTCGCCAAAAATAAAATCGCAGTTGAACACCTACCCGATGAAAGACTGCTTTAAAAAAAAGAAGGCTCTAATTCGGTGATAATAAAGACAAAATTCGAAAGTTTGAATATGACTCAACTTTTACAAAATTATCATTTATAATTGACAAATGTCACAATACCATAATCATATACAGGTCGATAGTTCATATACATATTCTTACACAAACCAATGATCATGGCGTTGAAAATTCGGGCTTGAAAATTTCAAATCTCAGTATCAAGACAAAATGTTTCAGGAGAACATAATAATTAATGAGAATGGATCTTTTTATAGTAATCATAAGAAGAATCGCAAGCCCAATATCCAATCCAATCACCCCCAATATGCCATCAATGTCATAATCCTAGTCATTTGAAGCGAGATTGTCGTATGTTTCAGCCACCGCAACTTTCAAACCTGAATCTGTAGGAAGACTCAGACACAGGAGATGCTTGATGCACCGTCCTTTCAGCAATTTCAAAGAATACCACGGGAGATCAAATATTCATAAATAAGATTACTTTTAAATGTTTCAATAATTTAGGGTTGAGATAATTCTGTAATATTTTTAAAAATATCAATTCGATAGTCTAAAAATATTTCAGTCGAGTCCAACCATTCCTGGAATATAGCACTGAAATATTTCAAATATGAGAAAATTCGAACAAGTTCGAATGTTTTGCCGGAGAGTACAAAACAATGATTAGAATAAAATCGACAAATTATTGTTATAATTTTTCTGTACTCTCCGGCAAAACATTCGAACTTGTGCGAATTTTCGCATTTTACTCTTCCATTGCTTTCTCGAAGAGTGCTTATTGAATTTCCGGGCGGGTGGCGCTGCGACTGACTTTACCGTAAGTCGTTGCTTCATCCGTAAAGAATTATTTGATAAACAATAAATTATAATTAATTCGGCAGGGACAAGACAACTCAAAGTTGTCGGACCTACCCTTGCACTGATGAGAGGCAACAACCTCAAAACATGTCTGCAGGAGGTCATCCCCAGCCGAATAAGGATAATCTTTTGTTTGTCTACAATAAGCACTTGCAATTGTGTCTTCTTGGAAGAACGTTGCACAAATATCTGTCAGATGTGGTTTAATAACCGTCGTGGCATTAGCCAGAGAAGTAGTTGTTTTTTGTCAGATTTTTGCCTCATATTTTCCACTTTGTGGAAATATTTGGAGAAAAGGGTACTTCGACTTTGTCGATTTTATTCTTATCATTGACTAGTATGGTGATTTCGAAATGTTTCATGATCTTTTCATGTTTACTGGTAGCAACCTTTGGTGTAGTGATTAACACACTAAACATGTATTATTCCATCACTATACTACTACTTGTAATACTCCAATCCATGTTTCGGTTAATAAGTGACCATCTTCTGGAGGAAGATTTTAATAAGATTAAACGGGGAAGTTTAATGTCAGCATCAAGTTGTTTGGTTTTGGGATAAAACTCCACTAGATCTTTTCTGTTGAGTTTGTGTTTCATCCTGAATAATTTTAACTTTTCTCAACGAATATATCAAGCAATGTTGGCCGAGTGAGTTTTCGTCCTCAAGCGCCAAACGTAACATGTCAAATATCCAAAAGAGGACAAAAAGATTCCAAAATTTTTAATATTTTTTCAACTATGACACTAAGGTAAACACGATTAAATTTCCACAGATTTTTGTCTTCGCTGCGAAGACAATAAATCTGTGGAACATTTTCTTTATATCTTTTGAGTTATAATTTTCCATCTTTTCTTTGTTATTTTATTAACTTTTGTGCCAACCTTCAACCCAGGAATTCTCAAATTTTTCATTATATCACGTTCTAACTTTTCTAGTTTTCCTGCTAATTCATTAATTTTCCCCACCATATGTTTGCTCACTTCCTTCATTTGATTTGTATGTATCAGTTTTTCTTGTTCTTTTCTGATGAGCTTCACTTCCTCTATTAACTCATAAGTTTTCTTCAGCAGCTCCTTCATCATTGCTATCATTGTTTTTTCTATCTCCATTTTTTCTTCGTTTTCTGTTCTAGGTGATTTTCTACTTATTTTAGTTCTTCGGAAGTATTCATCCATAAGGTCCCTTTTCCGTTTGTTCTCGTCGTCAGTATCTATTCCGCTCATTCTCTAATCACTACCACGACACTGCGAAAGAATCAACTCTTCGGATGTTCTGAATTTTCCTATCAGTGTTTTTTTGATTTTTCTCACACTCTGACAACACCGCTTTGATTTCTGACGGTATTCCTTTGCATT
The DNA here is from genome assembly GCA_944452925.2 of Chrysolina oricalcia. Taxonomy (NCBI): domain Eukaryota; kingdom Metazoa; phylum Arthropoda; class Insecta; order Coleoptera; family Chrysomelidae; genus Chrysolina; species Chrysolina oricalcia. The sequence goes on from OX101818.2 coordinate 34,672,065, forward strand.
TTTGTCTACTGATAATCTGTCTTTTGTTTGTTTTGTTGATTCTACTAATTTCACTTTACGAGTTTTTGTTATCAAGCTTTCTCGCAGCACTCTCTGTTGTTATGCTATTCTCGTAATTTTATTCTCGCTGTAGTTCTCACAATATGAGATTCATTTCAGAAAAAAACTCAAACACGTTTTCTTTGCTCAATGCCATGATGGCACTCATATAACAAATACATAATAATTGCTTCCATGAAGGAGCACTTTTTATAGGTAAAATGGTTATTGGTGAAATTGTCGGAATTTTTTGTATATTGTAGTATTCGATGTACTGATAGATCGTGCAGAATCGCAAAGTTCGTTGATGGAAAGATTTTGAAATACAAAGTTCAAGTTGAAAATCAGTAATTTTTATTTAATTTTCTTGGGATTGGAAAGTGCCAACTGCATTTTTTTTTTCGTTCTCATCATCAACGTACCTTCATATTACTAAATATCATTCAGATGGTGCAGATTGTATCATTGTATACAGAGTGAAAAATAAAAACATTTTAGTAATGTCTGAAAATTCGATGAAATATTGATGAAATTATTGTGGCATGCAATATACTATTCTTATTCCATCATCAGTCACAATTCATATATTCCGTTCAGGGTGATTTGAAAAATTGGTTAAATATTTGGCTGGTTCTTTCGTACACATCCTGTATATTCAAGTTAATTATCATCCTCCGAAGATAGCTGATACTGTATAAACATGATTCCTTTGGGATATATAGGGTGATCATGAAAATTTTCGATGATGAAAATGACAAAATATCAACGATTCAGAAATCACCCTGTATTCACGATTAACTCTGTGAAATTCCTTAATTATTATTTGATAAATTCATCATTCTCTCCTCAACCCTGTCCCAAAAATTCAGTTTCCTACTATGAGTAGTTTCATAGTTATTAATTGAGAAACTTATTACCATTTGCATGACGAGTTGAAGGAACTTGTTCACACGTACATTCTACTAGTGGTCAAGATTTTTCACCCTATATATCCCAACGAAATCATATTAATTCGGTATCAGCTATCTTTGGAGGATCATAATCCACTCGAATATACAGGATATGTACGAAAGAACCGGCCATATATTTCACCAATTTTTCAAATCACCTTGTACGAAATGTATGAATTGTGATTAACGATGGAATAAGAATAGTATATTGCGTTTCAAAATTATTTTATTAGTATTTCATTATTACATCGAATTTTCAGACATTACTAAAATGTATTTATTTTTCACTCTGTACATAATGATATAATTTGCACCATCTGAATGATATTTAGTAATATGAAGGTACGTTGATGATGAGAATAAAAAAAATGCAGTTGGAACTTTCAAATCCCGAGAAAATAATTTCAATATCTATCCACCAACGAACTTTACGATTCTGCACGTTCAATCAGTACATCAAATACTAGAATATACTAAGAATTCAGAAAATTTCACCAAGAACCATTTTACCTATAAATGTGCGGGTCCTTTCCGAAATCTGCTAAACGTCGCCGTCGCCCCTGTGCCTGAATAAACTTTGACAATCTGTATCCTATTACCAACGATCCAGAGGCATACTCTTATGTAAAAACATAATTTTTCATTGAGCTCTACCGATGTCTGAAGTACTTTATTAGGCATAAAAAATGTAAATCCGATAACACATGTTAAGAAATTGGTATACATTTATTTCATACTTGAAGCATTGAATTACAAATAAACGTTATTATTATTAATACTAGATAATTTCATTATAAATTGCCTTATAAAAGAGAGAATAACGTGATTTTTTCTTCTATGAATATAGAATGAATACTAGTTTTGTCATTCTAAGGAAAAATTGCATGTGAAGTTCATTTCTAATGAATTTGTCCTAACCAAAGTTGTTCACTATGTTACTATAGAAAACCTTGAATCGTAATGATGCCGCTCTAATTTCCAGAAATGAGTGATAAAACTAAATATTTGAATAGTAAAAAAAATTACCTCTATATTAATGATTTCTTTCCGATGTTTCTAGGACTCCGCAGCACCTTGCCTTCATTTTATTTCTTCCATGATCGCAAAAGCACCAAAAAGTACATTTTCAGCGGAACGTGATTCAAACTTGATAAAGTACAAATTCACAGTGACACAATGAACGGATTGAAACCCATATTTTAGAAAAAAATTCCTTTGGCCAAATGCTGATTGGCCGTCGTCTGTCTTTGCGATCAGGGAAGGGATTCGGGAGATTAGAGGGCGCCACAAATCGGTTGCCGTTGATGTATTTCTCTATTTTACTTTTAACAGGTTCAATATCCGAAGTTCAGAAATGAAATTAAATAAAAAACCTAAAGTCACTTGGAGGTAACTCAAAATTCTCGTGATTTTAAAGCAATTTATTAAAGATACTTTTTGCGGAAAATTTGGAAAATAAATGAACACCCCTCTAAAGAATATTTTATTGAAGCGATTGGTAGAAGCTGCATGAAAATTGGATGACTGATTCAGAAACTAGAAGTAGAATAGTTTCAGGTAGGCTTATCTATAAAAACAGTTTTTGGCAAGAAATATCGCAAAAAACATCGCAAGAAACAATTTCAGCTGCAAAAGAAAACGTTAGTAGTAGACGCAAAGACTAGAGGAACAAAACACAAAATTTTAGAGGAAGATGATGCAGTTGAAAAGAAAAACAAATCTCTGAAACTAAAAGAAAATATCGTAAGATGCTGCGAAAATGCAGTGGCACTGACAAAAAAGATCAGATCAGAAAAAAATTAAACGAAGACATATTGATCATACGAAGCACAGAGGGATGAATATGTTGCTGCAATGCTGCCGGTGTGATCAGTGGGCCCATGAAGCACCTGCAGACACTGAACATGCTACTTCTGCGTTTACAATGAAATATAAGCATCCTAGGCTGCCATTACCTCACGGAGACAGGTAATGAATCTGAAGGACATTATAAGGATATTATAAGGATATTATAATTCCATTATATTAGTTTTTATATTATATTAAATAATATTTATTTATTTTTATTTTTATTCATTTGAATTTTAATCATTTGATTTTATTTTTATCTTATTTTATCTTTTTATCGTTTTAATTTATTCAAATTTTAATTATTTTATTTAAATTTATTAGAGTTAATTTATTTTATTTTTTTTTTCATTTCATTTCATATAAATTTAATTAATTTAATTTATTTCATTTCATTAAAATACGAAAAATACGAAAATTCGCAAGGGTATGAACGAGCCTTTATTCCATTATTTACTATTTATGACAGCTTTCTCATTTAACATTTCTTACATACAAAATGAAATGATATCTTATGAACTTGTCTTTTCAATTCATTATATTGAATAATGACCAATTCTTTTTTTTTAATCTTTAGTATTACTTTACTCATATGAGCTGTATTCATAAAAGGATTTTCAGCTCAACACAGTGTGTTTCACAACGAGTAATACGTCTAACAGATTGGGTTTGTGTATTTTGATATAAAAAGGTTTTCCACGGTAAATTTTTATTGAATATTGCATTTCGTTCATGTTTCAAGGCATCTGTGAAAATTTCGTCAAAATCCGGATTTTACCCATATTCCATACTTTTTCGAGGAAACCAAATGCTAAATCTGAATTATTCGACATTTGAATTCGAAAAGAAAGCGAAAGCCGACGAAACACGAAGAATGACAATCACTTTACCACCATTATAAAAATTAAAATACCAGATATTTAGTGTAAACAATGAAAAATTGCTAGAAATTGTTAATATCCGAAGAAGAATGAGTTTCTTGAAAGAATAATAGTTTTTTCTACTGAAAAGTGATAAAAATCAATAAATGAGAGTGTGTGTATTGTTTTTTTCAGAAGAAGGACAAATTTGATGTGTTTTCAATAACAGAAATTCGATTTGTCAAATGGTGAAACTTCTCAACAAAATTGCCCTATATCTTCGAAAATTTCATTTGGATTTTTTTTTAAAACAGCAGGAAATACGTAAGTTCCAAAAAAAATTTTTGAAAATCAGATGCTCAATGTAACGGAAGTTTTACCCCATTATTTTAGTTTTCATATTATATCAAATAATATTTATTTATTTTTATTTTTATTCATTTGAATTTTAATCATTTGATTTTATTTTATTTTTTTATAATTTTAATTTATTTAAATTTTAATTATTTTATTTAAATTTATTAGATTTAATTTATTTAATTTTCAATTTTTTTTCATTTAATTTTATATAAATTTAATAAATTTAATTTATTTCATTTTATTTAAATTTTATTTATTTTTTATCATTATTATTATTATTCATTTATTTTCTTTTAATTTAATTTATTACAATTTATTTAATTTTAAATTACTTTAATTCATTTTATTTACCTTCATTTTGAATTATTTTAATAAATTTAGTTTTAAATTTATTCAATTCAATTTTTTTTATTAATTGATTTTTTTCAGTAGGATTTTAGGGTATAATTTGAAAATCTAACATAAAAAATGAAATACTGATGATAACCTTTTTCTTATAAATTCAAATTCAGATTCAGCCAAATTTGCATAAGGTATAGTCAAACAACAATGAAAAACCTCATACACCTTATGAAATACCTGTCCTACGAGAAACCCACCTTATATTATCTCTAAATACAATTTATTTTTAAATTAAAACTCGAAATGATTGACTTATCGCTATCAAGAAAGGAAATTTATCTGTAATGTCTACTTTGATTTGAAAATGAAATGACAATTCTTCGAAAAATTACCACGAATTTATTTAATGGTGAAAATCTTCGAAATCAGGAAAAGAAAAACCGCAATTTTGATGAGAAACTGGATGTCCGGAAAGTATATTCAAAAGCACAATACCTTGTATTATAAAGTTCTTGATTCCACTGCAACCTCTTTTAACTTTAAGATTATTTGGTTCTGTTGCTATCTCCTTACACTTTCAGAGTCTCTGGATCTGCTGCTACCTCCTTTAACTTTCAGAATATTTGGTTCTGCTGCTACTTCCTTTAGCTTTCAGTTTTTGGTTTTACTGCTACATTTAACTTATTTTCTGATGTCTCTCGTTCCGCTGGGTAATTGCAAACTTTGTTTATACAATTATTGATTTGTATTTTTTTTTAATCATTCAAATAATTTTTTTTTTTACTTTTTTCAGTTTTTCTACAATCATTTCTCTCCTCTCATCAACAACCCGTTGTCATGTCCTTCCTATCCTCCAATCCTGTTCTTCTATTTTCATATGAATACACAAGCACCCAGCTATCACTTACAATTTCTAACATTTTTCTTTCAATACGCATTCTATATCGACAAAACCTAATCTTCTACTAACATTTCTTTCCATTGAAGGTGTCCCTTTCATTTCATTTGACTATTCTTTCATAATTCTTTAAATTTTTCCTTTTGAATCAATATTCATTCTAATATGTAAAATTTTCTGTCACTATCAAATTTCCTCGTTTCCATACTGAATGTTTCAAAGTTATTGAGTTACTTTGTGAGAGTAAAATGTATCTATTGATAATTTAACTGAAATATGTTCTAATTTAGCCTTTTAAAATCATTATATTAACTGAAATAGTGAGATTTTGAACGAAGATTCAAAATCTGGCTTCAAATAAATAACTAAAAACATCTATCAGTTTTATTCCATTAAGTTTCTTCAAATACTCATACAAAAAAATTAAATTCAAGTGATTTCAAAAGTATATCATAACAATATGTTCCGTTCTTTAGGTATAGCACTCACCAATATACACCAATCTACTCTGATTTGATAACGTTTGATGTAGTTATTCATTCTGAAACTAGTCCCTCAGGGTTGAACTAGTCATTTAGGTATAAAATCGCCAAAAATTGAAGAAAGTTTTGGATTGACGTGGCTGTTACTTGATGGAAATTCATAGTATATGACACTACTTACTTTTATCAGTTTTTCAAAACAATCTCCTCTCTCTTCTCATCAACAACCCGTCGCGTCGTCATGTCCTTCCAATCCTCCAATCCTGTTTTCCTATTTTCATATGAATACACAAGCACCTATCTATCACTCACAATTTCTAACATTTTTCTTCCAATACGCATCTATATCGACAAAACTTAATATTCTACTAACAATTCTTTCCATTGAAGGTGTCCCTTTCATTTCATTTGACTAATCTTCCATAATTTTTTAAATTTTTCCTTTTGAATCAATACTCATTTTAATATGTAAAATTTGTTAACTGTCACTATCAAATTTCCTCGTTTCCGTACCGAATGTTTCAAAGTGAGCGTAAAATGTATCTGTTGATAATTTAACTGAGATATGTTCTAATTTAGCCTTTTAAAATCATTATATTAACTGAAATAGTGAGTTTATATTATCGTTGTTTAAAATCTTGCTTCAAATGCATAAATAAAAACTTCTATCAGTTTTATTTCATTAAGTTTCTTCAAATACTCATAAAAAAAATTAAATTCAACTGATTTCAAATGTTTATCATAACAATATGTTCCGTTAGTTAGGTATCATCAATATACACCAATTTACTCTAATATGATAACGTTTGATGTAGTTATTCATTCTAAAACTAGCCCTACAGGGTTGAACTAGTTAGTCATTTAGGTATAAAATCGCCAAAAATTTAAGAAATTTTTGGATTGACGTGGCCGTTACTTGATGGAAATTCATAGTATATGACACTTAGGTAAACACAATTTAATTCTGACAGATTTATTGTCTTCGAAGGCGACGTTTAGCAGATATCCGAAATTTATTAAATCAATTATCATATATTTGTTATATGAGTACCATCGTGGCATCAAGCGAAAAAAACATGTTTGAGTTTTTGTCTGTAAGATTCTCATATTGTGAGAACTACAGCGAGAATAAAAATACGAAAATATCATAACAACAGAGAGTGCTGCGAGATAGCTTGTTAACAAAAACTAGTAAAGTGAAATTAGTGGAATCACTACAAACAAAAGACAGGTTATCAGTAGACAAAAAAAGCAACGGAATTCCGTCCGAAATGATAGCGGTGTTGGCAGAGTGTGAGAAAAATCGAAAAAACACTGATAGGAAGATTCAAAACCTCCGATGAGTTGATCTGGGTAGATCTGGGTTGACAGCAGAACTATTCGCTATACTCCAGGCACTTGTCTACGCCAATAAACAGGGTACCCAAACACAATTCCTTATAGTCACCGATTCCCTAAGCGCCATTAACTCCCTCACACGCATATATTGCACCCATCCTATCAATAAGCTCATACAAAGAGAACTAGTGTCGCTGACAGAATCAAACAAGGTGGCCCACTTCGTTTGGGTACCATCCCACATAGGAATAGATAGCAATGAAGCAGCAGACCAGGCAGCCCAAGGAGCGGTACAAAGCGAAACCTCAACGAAAGTTAGCATGATAGTGGAAAGCGATTTTAAAAAGCACACAAAATCCTGTATATCTAGAACATGGCAGATACAATGGTCCCTGCAAAGCAAACTAGCAAAAGTTAAAACTACAATAGCACCGTGGAAAACGAGCCCCCCAAGCCGAAAGGACCAAGTGGTATTGAGACGCCTAAGAATTGGATATTGCAGGTTCACACACGAACACTTGATTAACCGTAACGGGGAGCATCAATGCGCATCCTGCGGAACACCTATGACCGTAACTCATGTCCTCATTGAGTGCCCAATATATCACCAGCATTAATATATACAGGGTGTCAATTTGAAAACTTCCCACCCTTAATATCTTCCTTGCAGTAAACAATATGAGTAATCGAAAAAACAGGTCAATTTTATTGTCAAGGGGGACACTTTCACGGACTATTTGTAGCCCTCGTGGTTCAACCCCCTAGGAGGGGTAGATGTTACCCTTAGAATTTTAAATGGGAAGGGGGGTCAAGTGGCACATCATTTTGATGGGCGTTCAATTCTTGTTCCAATGGTACCCTGACTTATTATTTTTTGATGAGCATTTTCCGAAAAATTGCGTTCTAAACTAACAGAAGTAATTATTAGAACGCCTATACTGAGATGCATGGTTTGGCCAGAACTGGTTAGAATATTAGGTGGTACCGTTCCAACCCTTTATTAGGGGTAACATTAGCCATTAGCTCCAAACACTTTACATAAAAAAGTAGTCTAATAGTAAAACGTAGATGGTAGTAAAGTTGTGTTTATTAAATGCTGAATTTTTAAGTGTCATCGCAGAAATTGTACAGATAGCCTTCCTTTTTTGCTACTTCTGCTGTAAAAAGTTTCTGTTTTCCGGCAAAAAATTGATTAGCAAATTTGAACTATGTGGTAGTATTGTGAATACCGTTGTACCTGTTGGGATGTTTAGGAATTACTTTAATAAGTGTATAAAAGTGTAAAAATGGTTTACATTCTTCAAGACAGAATTGAAATGATTGTAATTTATGGCGAAGTTGGAAAGTGCGCACGAAGGGCGGCATGTCTTTTTAACGAAAGACATCCAAATTGTAATGTAAGTCACCGGTATGTGCTTGATTTGGTGAATAAGTTTCACGAAACTGGTTCAGTGACAAATAAAAAAAGAAATAACCCCAGAGTACTAAATGAAGCAGCTCAAATTGAAGTTTTGGGAACATTTGCTGCAGAGCCCACGAGCTCCTTACGATCAGTATCAGAACAGACGGGAATGTCACGCGAGACTATAAGAAAAGCATTGAAAATGCATAAATTTCATCCATATAAAATGCAGATTCTTCAAGAGCTCCACGAGGATGATTATGATAGAAGAATAGAGTTTTGTGAAATCATGTCTCATCGAGTCAATACCATCCCTAATCTTCTGTTAAACATCTGTTTCAGCGATGAGTGTTCATTTATTCTGAATGGCAATGTAAATAGACAAAATTGTCGCTATTGGAGTGACGAAAACCCACATATTTTTCGGGAAGGGCATACACAACACCCACAAAAAGTTAATGTTTGGGCTGGTATTCTTGGAAATGCCATTCTTGGTCCATTATTTCTGGAAGAAAACTTGACTGGCAATCTGTACCTTGATATGCTTGAAGAGACTATTGATCCTCTTATAACTCACGAGCTAGAAACTCAAATTGATGCAGAAGGTAATGAACTTTTGCAGGAGGATCTGTTACATTTCCAGCAGGACGGTGCTCCACCTCATTATTTTCTTCCCGTCCGACAGTGGTTAAACGAGAGATTTCCGGGTAGATGGATTGGCAGAAGGGGAGCAGTTGAATGGCCTCCGAGATCACCGGATTTAACACCCTTAGATTTCTTTCTTTGGGGGCATCTTAAATCCGTTGTTTATAAAACACAACCTTCTGATATTGACGAACTTAAAAGACGAATTACAGCAGCATGCCGGTCAATTCCTAGTGAAGTTTTCCGTAATGTTAGAGGGGAGTAATAAATTTATTCCTGTCATTCAGGGGTTGGAGCGGTGCCACCTACTCTTCTAACCATTTTTATTAAAGGGAGTCAATACAATAATGCATCTCAGTATAGGCGTTCTAATAATTACTTCTGTTAGTTTAGAACGCAATTTTTCGGAAAATGCTCATCACAAAATAATAAGTCAGGGTACCATTTGAACAAGAATTGAACGCCCATCAAAATGATGTGCCACTTGACCCCCCTTCCCATTTAAAATTCTAAGGGTAACATCTACCCCTCCTAGGGGGTTGAACCACGAGGGCTACAAATAGTCCGTGAAAGTGTCCCCCTTGACAATAAAATTGACCTGTTTTTTCGATTACTCATATTGTTTACTGGAAGGAAGATATTAAGGGTGGGAAGTTTTCAAATTGACACCCTGTATAATAAAGTATAAGTATAAAATGTAAATAAACAATGAAACGAAACACAATGTAACAGTTCCGCGCTCATAACCCTTCGTGGTTAATGCGCTACACCTTAATAAAAAAAAATACCAGAAAGTGTTGTAGATGAAATAACCAGAAGATCCAGTAGCCAGGAAGAATTTTATAAATTAGTCTTTCCGATTTTAGTTTTAACCTCTTAATGACATAGAAGTTCTGGAAGATGCAGGGAATAGAGATATGATTCGAATTATACAGAAATGTTACATTAAGGCTGGAGATACCTACTTCTCCAGGTCCAGAACTCTTTCCCAGGTAGCACATCATATCGGCTGAATCTTGGTTTCATATTGGGCCAATATAGATATACTGTGGATGAAAAAATAATATTGGTCTAATATGGGTGAATATTCAATAAACAATATTATATTAATAATATTGGTTGATCCTGTTCTGAATGAAGATTGTTATGTGTAATATTGGGTCGATATTGGTTGAATAATTTTTACCAATATCGATAAAACAATATTGTCTGCATATTGTTTTCAACATCTAGAATAAATATTGCAATTTCAATATTCCAGTCATATCGATTCTAGGGATCAAAAACTGTATTGTATTTCTGAGTATGATAGCACATTGGTTGAAAATAATTTCAACTATATTCAACAAATTATAATAACTCATATTGGGTCAATATTGGATCAATGATGTTTAACAATATCGATAAAATAATGTGGTCTTCATATTGTTTTCAACATCTAGAATGAATATTCCAATCCCAATATTCCTCTCATATCGATTCTAGAAATAAAACTATATTGTATATCCAAGTGTGATTGCACATTAGTTGAATATTATTTCGCCAATATCCAACAAATCTTATTTACTCATATTATATGATTCAATAATATTTACTGATGTCAATAAAACAGTATTTTCTCCATAGTGTTTCCAACATCTAGAATAAGATGAATTTCAACTATTGGCCGTATATTCAATGAACCATATTATAATTATATTATGATTAAGCCTGGATACAAACCCGCTAGGTGGCTCTACATATAGTACGTCTTCTTACACCTATGGAAATATATAACTTGTTTTCAAGACAGCTGATTACATTTAATTCATCAGAACGGTAAAATGTCAAACAGAAATTGTCTATGAATTGAAAGTATCGAACCGATAAAATTTGGTAAAGATCTAATAGAGAACCGAACTTGATAAAAATTAATTTTAAAGAAATGGAAAATAATCGAAAAAAAAAATTGTAAAACCATCATATTACAATAACCAATTTTCATCATGAACTAATTAAGTATCCCAGAATCCCAAATCATCGCGTCTGACTTATAAGAACCGAAATTCGAAATACTGAACATTATAGGTAAGAATATAAATCTGTATTAGCAACAAAGGAGAATTAACGAAAATGTGAAGACGAATATTCGACCAGACCAGCAAATTACAAAAACAATATTTTGTTAAATTGATAAAATACCGTAAATATCTTGGGTCTGCAAAGCATCATATTCGAAAGATATATGAAATAAAATCGTCGAATCCATACATCACAAGACATTAAATTGGAATATTGAAAGTCATAAGACATATAAAAAATGGAAGAATCGAAATGTACAGAACCAAAAAATATCAGAAATTGAAAAGAGGATAGCGGCTGGCTCTATTTCCTCGAAGCATTGCCTAAAGAAGAATAGTCAAACAATTCCGGTGCTAAACGCATTGGATGGCCGTCACTTGAGCCATCTATACTGTTTTACTGGAAATATTGAGAATGTATCCAGTAATGTGGCGCTGTCATCGGATGGCACGCAAAACTATCCTTCTGTCTCTTTTTAAAACAGAACGTCAGTTTCTATTTTCTTCATTCAGAAATGTGCGGAATATTGTCATTGGTTAAAATGTTGAGCGGAATAAAAAACGAGACAATGTTTGCATTCGGATGTTTCGAATATCAGATGACGATCAGTGGCAATTTTATATAATGAAACACGTAGATAATGTAGCATTATTATTACTGAAAAATATGCCTAGGTATGGGTACAAAAAAAGCTCTAATACGATATTTTATCGCAGTTGTGTAACGCTATCTTTTGTTCAAAATACCTAGAAGTGAAATCACACAAAGAAAATCTTTGATGGCAGAACAAATGATATCGCTAACGTTGCGAACGGCTGCTATACGTCGGCGGCATTGGGATGTGGGTGATTGCAATATTTTCTATTCATAAATTATTTCCAAAAACAACATATAAAAAAACTTAATCAAAATAATAAAGTAAAATTGGACGCCACTGATTTTTTAAATTATTTAAGCTGATGTTCGCTCGGGCGAAATCAGAAACCTAAAGTGGAAGAGTAGAGATCATGTCAGTGAAATAAAAGAAGGAAATTGATTTTACACATTTTAATTTAAACCCAAGTAACCCATGTACATGAGAATGCAAAAAAAATTATATAAGTATTAACAAACAGAGATATGTCTGTGTGATTGGTACCTGTAAATTTCATTTGATGAAATATGATTTTTCATACACCTACTTGCATTTCCTCAATCAGAATATTCTCAAAACTCACTTGAAATAATGAAATTTAAAATAATAAATGATTATACATTTTTATATATACAGAAATGTAGATTTTCAGTAATACTATACCTACTCCAGGGAAAATTCATGAATTTTGCATGGTGTAACACATAAAAAAAATTCAATAATGGGTGGTTGAATAACATATGAACATCAATAATTGTACCCAATGAATAGCTAATAACCGTAATAATAGAAATATAAATAAATGAGAAATAAAATTATTTATGCAATTAAATTCAAAAAATTTTCATAACTGGCCTGTTATCGAACGTAGAGTCACTAGCAGAGCATCCATAATGCAAACTTCTAATGGTGAGTTGAGGAGTTGGTTATCTTCCCTCAAATTGAAAATAGGCACGGACGTGAAACGTCACTGGAGCATCAATAAAATATAGAGCTGCAAGCAGGATCTAATGACACCAAATCTTGACAAAAGGAAAACCATGGAGGAGAGGCATTTTCCACTTTCTGGGAGATGTCCTCAGAAACATACAAAATTCTGGATCCAGCCAGAACAATTTCGAGCTCTTCTAAATTCTTGGGCCATGAAATAAAACCCTAAAACAATGAACAAGAGTTCATTTTACTGAAATATGCACTCTCTCTTTTTTTTATGAAATGGATGTGGTCTACTCACCTCTATTTCAGAGAGGGTTTTCAGCACCAGACTATGCAAAATGCTCGCCAGGAAGAATAGAGCAACAGAGTCAAACATACTCATGGAATGTCACCGATGTATTGAAGATCAAATGAACATATAGGATGCCAATTGAAAATGAAATCAGCATTTCATGAAATATATTGAATGTTCAACGTTCGGAATCAACTCGGCATACACTGACTTGACAAAATCGAGAGTTCCCATCCTTTCCCCTTCGCAAAAGTAACAAAAACCGCAGTACTGAAATGATTGAAAGAAATGTGTGTTTTGACAGTGCCGGACTCGGCTATCTTATATCAGTTGAAATAGGAGATTAGGAGAATATAATGACATTCTTTTACAATATGACAGGATAACCATCATAAAGACAATTATTAAAAAAATAAAATTATAATTAGATTATATCGAACACCCAAAATTTACAATATGTACACTGAAGGTAAGTATCTATCCTGAAACGGTCATTTTCAGTTGAATCATACAGCGTACAGGGTGAGACAGTATTCAACGATTAATAATCATTCTCAAAAATATTGTTGTAAGTACGTCTGATTTTGAATTGACGAGTTGAAAAACGTCATAGATGTAACGTTTACAAGAAAATACTGTTAAGGAAAATGAAAACTTTACAGTTGATATGTTTTGAAAACACATAAAGAATATTCATTAGTGCTTGAAGGCACCTAATAATAAGTAGGTAAATAATAATATATCAACATTATTTGTACAAGCTTTTGTTTAGTTTCACTCACACATAACAGCTAGGTATCTACTGTCGATAACGGGGTTAAAACTTCAGTGGAAATTTTGAGCCAATTCCACTGATCCAATCATCTTGAAATTTGGCAGGTGTCCATTAAATTCATTCAGGTTCGTTAGACATTCACAAGAGGAAAAAACAAGATAGAACACTTTTTGTGATTTATTTTCCAATACTATTCATAATTCGCATCTCTAGTAGATTTTCTATTTTTTCAAAATTCAATTGGCGAATACGATTTTTGATTAGATTCTTTCAAAATTGGTACCCATACAGGGGCTTGTTGTGTTGGAGACCAATTCGAACATTCAAGATGGATGACGAATTTTGTGATTTATGTCCGAATCCGTCCATGACAGATATCCAGAATTATTGGGGTAATGGGATAGGACAATGGAAAATTTGAAAATTCAAGTGATGGCGGACATGTTCTGTAATTGATGGTTCGACATTATCAACAATTTATATACAGTGTCCGGCATAAAGTTCGCCGCACATGGAAAACATTTTTATTATTGATTTTTCAAAAACAATTATTCCCGATGAAAACCTCTGCTTCATCCTAAACCTGAATTGCAAAGACCAGAATTGAATTTTATACTACCATACACGAGCGACATTGAAAAAAAATCGGTATCATTTACTATTTGCAGCAAGATTTTGTGAAATGCCGTCACATATTTCAATTAACGTGATTTTCCGATGGAAGGGAGAAAGGAGAGAACATTTAGAGAGTGATATGATTATATCCAACAAGATACCATCCATCTAGCATAGTTTTTCTCAAATCGTACAGGGCGATTGGAAAAACGTGTAAAAATTAAATTGATCATAGGTGGCTGTGATTAGAATTTCTGAATCAACATTCGATTTTGAACAATATTTTCCCCATACTTTTGATTCTACCGTGAAAAATAAAGTGATGGGATCATTTCTTTTTAAAACAAGGTATGTTTTTCAATATCGCTCGTATATGGTAGTATAAAATTTAATTTTGGTATTTGCAATTTAGGTTTGGGATAAAGCAGAGGTTTTCATAAAGAATAATTTTTTTTGAGAAATCAATAATAGAAAAGTTGCGAACTTTATGCCGGACACTGTATACCTAAGGACAGTTTCAAAGGAGGCGCTAACCCTCAACACCACCACAATTCCTAAGAGTGTTATGAAATTATTGTCTATATTATCCATCATGCAAGAATAGGGTTTTCAACAAAAGCTGTGGACATCGACCGTTTTTTCAATATTTTTGCAATAGAGCGAAAAAGCTGTCACAAAATGACATTTCTGAAAAAATGCGTTGAGATCTAAAAGCGTCAAAGGGTAAATACTTTGGTAAGCGATTGTAGAAAACAAAATGTTTTTAGAGAAAAGCTTTTATTTAAATGCACTAAAAAGAAGATTTTTTTAATAAACCCATCATTTTGTTACCTTTTGAAATTTTAAATGATATAAAAGCTTGTCGCGAGAAATATCTATGTATTTCTTATTATGGCAAGTACCTGTCATGGAAACAACTACTCCCCTGGCTAAGACCACGACGGGTATTGAATTAAATCTAACAGATACTTTTTCAACGTTCCTGAAAGCATCAGAGGACACAGTTGCAAGTGCCCTCTATGACCAACCAGAATTATGTTTTGATTTGGACAGGGTGACCACCTGCAGTCTAGTTTCGAGGTTGTTGCCTCTCATCAGTATAAGGGTAGGTCAACACAGACAGCACTGAAGCCATCTGTTCCCCGTCCAAATCATTACACATTTGGTCAACTCTGGCTCACGTGGTGAACCGGTTTCTAGGCCGCTCCACCTAGCGAGCAGAGGGAGTACACTCCGAATCTCCGGGTTGAGAGATTTAGTCGAAGAAAACAGAGTTCTTGGGGAGATCGTTCAGTAACGAACAGTCGTTACCGACCGATGATGAACCCTTTACTCTTATATACACCTACTACGTAGGCTTATTATGGCAAGTACCTGTCAGAAAACAACTGCTCCCCTGGCTAAGACCACGACAGGTATTGAATTAAATCTAACAGATACTTGTGCAACGTTCCTCAAAGCATCAGAGGACGCAGTTGCAAGTGCCCCCTATGACCAACCAGCAGAATTAGGTTCTGATTTGGACAGGGTGACCACCTGCAGACTAGTTTCGAGGTTGTTGCCTCTCAGCAGTGCAAGGGTAGGTCAACCCAGTCAGCACTGAAACCATCTCTTCCCCGTCCAAATCATTATACACTCTGCTGGTTTGGTCAACTCTGGTTCACGCAGTGAAGTGGTTTCTAGGCCGCTCCACTTAGCGAGCAGAGGAAGAAAACTCCAAATCTCCGGGTTAAGAGTTTCAATCGAAGAAAACAGAGTTCTTTGGGAGATCGTTCAGTAACGAACAATCGTTACCGACCGATGATGAACCCTCTACTCCCATATGCACCTACCACGTTATGGATATAATGCATAGTTTGGAACTACTGAACGACGTGTACACGAATGAAAACACAGTTCCTGATAATATTTACAAGTTATATGAAGAAAAAGTTGTTGTTGATAAAGATAGAATAGTTCAAATTGTAAATTTTATTGTTGAACAGTCACAATGCTTATTGTGGTTTAATGTATGAGAATGTAGACAGTCTAGCTCAAAAGCTAGTCAAATAATCACCAGAACAAAGAACTTCGACGTTTCAGCTGAGCAAATGGTATTTCCTAATCATTGAATGACGCGACCTTGTATGGACAACAAAAATAATGTATTGCTTTTTCGGAATTCCAAAAGTATTTGCGTGACAAATGAAATATATTTAAGTTGGGAGTTGTCATAAAGTTGTCACAACCGTGGCTGTGTTGTTCCCCTGATGGGGTTATTATTATTGAATATGATAGGGGTGTGAAAAGCTTGTCAATTCTTGAAATTAAGTGTCCATATACTAGTCGCATAGTTCCTGTGTATTATTAAAAAAAAAATCTTTCAATGTCAAGTATTTAATTGTTGGACACCAAGGAGTTTTTCATCTGAAAGTAAACCACAAATATTGTCGCCAAATTCAGATTCAGCTGTACGTCACAAATGCAACGTGTTGTTATTTGTATGTTTACTCACCAAAGAGAAGCAAAATTGTACTTGTTAGTCGGTCAGATGAATTTTTATGTGAAGCCATTCCAAAAATGGGAACATTTTATTGCAACGATTTTTTGCCTCAACTTATCGAGTAAAAACGCTGTGCAAGGTGCAATTGTACAATAATTGTGAAAATAGTAATTATAAAATTTCATAATTTTCAATAAAATATAATTATCAAGTAGAAACATTTCTTGATAAAAAAAAATCAATTTACATTTATTTATACCCCAAGTACACGGTACATTCTTCAATTGTTTGGAAAAACTAAAAAAGTGGCAATGAAAAAAATTAAATTTGTTCAATGAACTATTTTTCCGCATTTTGACTGATAAAGTGCTGTTTTACTAAATTCAAAATCGTTTAATAAATTGACTCATTTAGTATAACTTTATTTTCTGAACTTGTTTAATATACTATTTATTATATGTACTTTTTTTCTATTTTGAACCTTCTATTCAAAGTTACAAAAGCTGTCAACTTCAATCATCACAAATGAATCCACATAGATTGGAAAAGTTGGTATTTACGATATCGAATTACATATTACAGTTGTCAATTAGATCATAACAGACAACAAGAATGTTAGGCTAATATTTTCGCTATTTATATATTGGGGAAATATATCAAGACTTTATTATTGGATGTTGCAAATTAACTAAAGCACACCCAATACGTACAATTTTTTCACAATATGGTATTAACTCATAGGGAAGAAAGTGCGTTATTCTAAACCATTGCACTCTTTGAATGCAGCGTTCAATATGGATTCGCACCGAAGCGATTTTATACGTTGTGCTCATTTCATCTTGTGTAAATCGTTCGCTAAATGCAAATGGAGGCATGACAAAAATAGCATTTTCATTTTCAACATCCGTTCTGATAGCTGGAAATCCCTCATCAGCCATGATAACGTCACCTGGTTCTATAAGATCTAGAAAACCGGAATCCACTGTGAAAAATCCATCACTTGCACGGCCTCCGTAACAATGTGACACGAAACTTATATAACCAACTGGTGTAGAAGCAATGAGAAACTCTACAGTCTGAGATGATTTGTAATTTGAATACGTTTGAACTTGTTGCTAGATGGATGGGGGCTCTATTCGTATTTCACTGCAATCTATAATGGCACGGCATTTTGGATAATTTTTCTTAAATGCTTCTGGCAATAAGTGTTCTACTACATGACAAGAAAGCCATCGTACAAAGTCTTGCAGCACAGTGTATAATGCTTTCAAAACAGACAAAAATGTTCGAGATATTGATGTTTAGTGTACATCGAAAATAACAGAAAGACGTGCAAATGTCATGCCAAGCTTCATTTCCATTAAAAATATCAGTAACTCATTTTCTCTGCTTATTTTCATGGACTTTGAATTTAGCAACATTTTTAAAAGTAGACTAAACACTTCAAAAGTCACCCAGGACGAAAAAGTTAATTTTTCATCACTGTTAATGCTAGAAAAGCCAAGAAATCCTAGCGATTCATTATAGCGTCAATCTTCATGAGCTTTCTAGTGGCAAGGGACACTTGAACCTCCGCAGTCTTTGTAAAACCAGAAGTTTGTCTGTTGCACTTAAAATAATTAAAATTCACAGGTGATTCGTTGAGTGGTGTTTATCGGTTTGAACTACTATTGTGTGAAACGTTTTTGGTGGCAGTATTGACTTGTCTTCTGCCATCATCTGTAATGGAGTCAAGCTGTCTTCAATAATCATTTCATCATTGGTCAACTCCTGAAGGCATTCACCTGCAAGGATGAAAAGTATCATAGAAAAAAATTAATGTAAATTGTTATATTTGTGTCAATTTTCTTCAGTTTGTAAATTTCAGTAAAACAACTCCATGATCTCCAACGGACCACTCTTAAATAATTCTGTAATTATGAAATACTTTCAAGAATGAGTGCACGTCTAACATGTGGAATAGTTCTTACTTTTTCCTGTGCTGAACTCATTGCCCTTAGGATATTTTCTTCACTCAGCTCTTTCATACCTGGCTAAGGCAGTCTTATTTGTTTCATGCTTATTGTACACAGAAGGAAATATTGTTGGTGCATAAGCAGGATGAGCAGAGATATTAGATTATCTTCCACCAATGAAGTGCTCGCTGCAGATGTATGAGGACTTCTTAGGTTGCCACGGTGTATTTATTATCCAGGCTGATAAAAGGAACTGACATTTATTTTTTTTTTACCTCACTCGAAAAGAAGAATATGAAATCAGATTTTACAATCCATATTTTCTGAAAAGGCTTCAATTTTCAGCCTCAGTGAATAAATAACCATTGGTCAAATTCACCATTAGATATTATAGGTTAAAGGTAGTGTTTACACATAAAGGCATTTTCGCTTTTCATACAGTATATCTCAATAAACGAACATCTTCATACACAAGAATTCATTAATATTCAGTGACTACCTACCTACTCTTCATAGTACACCACATACTTACTTCTTACGTTTCACTGCATTAATCCATTTCATTCGCAAGTATTGTTTCCAATCTTGTTTGGAGGACGGAAAAGAATAAAACTTCACCTCAGGATTTCTAACGCTTCTGTTATTACACTCCATAACACAATACGTCATACCCATATCAGCTGACATTTTACCTCAATAATTATTGAACTATTTTCATAAAATTTTGATGTTATTCAATTATAATTAATTATAGCACAGATAACAGAAACAAGTTTGTTTCTGTAATCTGTGAATTAAAGTATTTGATCTGTCAAGAAATTTTGCAACATTTCGCCGCCGAAATAGCGTTGGAGTCTAGACGCAAGATGTCTATTTACTTACGCGATTACTACGACACTTTCCATTTCATTCATTTGTCTCCTTTTTGGGAACAATCGCGCTGGCGCCATCTACTAATAAACCCCATCGTCATCCAATAATAAGTCCATAAGATTTACTGACTATACCAGTGTTTATAGAGAAAGAAGATTCTCTATAAACAATGACTATACCGTTGTATGAGGGTAATCCTCATACAACGACTATACCATTGTCTGAATGCAATGACTATACTTCTTTAGACAATGCTCAAAGGTGGAGGCTTGCTCTATTCTGTCAGAGATGGTGCAGCGTTCGGTCAATGTAAATAAATTTTTATGCCGAGATCACTCCTTTTTCCAATTCTACCCCAAAGAGACTAAACTAACAGGAGGGTTGAATGAGCTCTAGCCAATCATAATCTTGTAGCATCAACGCGTCATAGTGACGTACTTGGACATGAGTACAGAGTAGAACTCGAACCAAGCAACAAAACTGTTAGCAGTAACTCTCATATACCAAGAGCTAGTCCGTCACTGTCTATAGGGAACGACGTCCATGACATGTCCAGCTACATCACATTTCGTCACAAATGTTTTTTCATCTCTTTCTATTAGTGCCTCCATTGCCTTATGGGGATTAGACTCCTGTTAAATAACGTTAAGCCCCCTTGATTCTACCCCAGTTCTATCAAAATTGAAGATATCATGAACCTATTGTAGGTACGTTGATATTTATACAGCACTTTTCACATCAGCTGTGCTGAATACTTTATGTGTAAAAGGAAAATTGGTTGCCACTTCTGAGATTTCATGTATTTCGATCCATTCATTATTCTTTCTTCCTAAACAGTGATAACATTCGGAATTACCTATACTCCATTCCAAATAAGAATACAGTAGGTGGCGCCGTAATCAGTGAGGAAAACTCACAGAGCTAGATTTTTGTTGCGGCCAAGGAAAGCGCCAAAGTTGAAAAAGTTACTATACTTTCGGACAGCAGCTTATATGGTATTGCTCTATGTGATACTGGCTTGTATTTCAACCAATTAGCGTGAAGCCCGAGCTTCCAGCACTGTATTGTTATTTGGAATCGAGTTTAGTAAGAATGGTAAATGGAAATGGAAAAATTTGAACTTATGAAAGAATGCCTTTTCATATAGGCCGTTGGCGCGACAGTACATTATTAATAAATGGAAAAAATGTTATAGTGCAGGGTTATGACATTTCGTTCCAGAAAAAAAGGTAATACTGAAATTTTATTCATCCACTGCTATTTGTCTCGGAGAGTAATTGCATATTTATTTTATCGTTCACTGATGAAAAGGATTTTTTGCATCAACGCATGATTGCGTTGATTCAAAGAGAGTGTATTCTTGAATAGGTCCAACCAAAAATCAGTTTGATTTTTGACGTAATCCTCTTGGCCACTTACAAGGAAAATATTTTGAAACAAGTGAACACTTGCTTCATAAGTTGGTTGAGGCAAGAATATTTCAGCTTCAATCATGGGAGTAGGTTGAGACAAGAATATTGCAATTTCAATAATGAATACTATTCTTCTATCAACTTTTGGAGGTTGAGTTCCAATTTGCACTTTGCACTTGGTTATAAAATATAGAATGGAAGCCATTTTCATTTTGGCAACATTGAATAGATTAAACAAAGCATAGATTCAGAACTACGAACAATTTAGGTATAAATAATGGTTTTATATGAGAATAGTTTTAATTTTAATAACTGTATTTCAATAAAACCAGTTAGTAGTGACTGCATATCTATCAGGATGGATAACACCTTACTCTATTCCCATTTTTTTGTGTTCGGAGAATGATAGATTATGCTTATGTGGTGTCCATGCATTTGAATTAATTTAATATAATTAATTTTGTACGCGCAGGTTCCTACATCTATAAAGATGCACGGAACATATAGGAGAGACTGAGGAAAATTAACTATTTATTGCCCGGCCTCCGCCCAATGAAGAACGACAAGCGAAATACACACTTTCAACTACCCAGCTAATACCGCAAATGAAGTAAAAAAACACGAAAAGGCTTTCTTTAACTCATCGCCGAAAAATTAAATTATCAATTCTTCTAATGTTTTTATTTTTCCTATGTTCCGTTTGCTGTGAGAATAACTGTACACACACTCGCATCATAAGTTAATGTTGGTTATGTGAATTCTGCAACCCCAATATCCAGCAAATCAACATGGGATTCCTGGACTTTCTCATATTTGACAAATTGTATTGCATTCTCTGCTGAACTCGAATAGTTCACTATATCTTATTCAGTTTCTTGTCGCTGGTTGAAAAATGTATCTAGAGTGGCATTGATTCATTTTTACTCATTGTTGTAAGAAAAATCAATGATAAATTGAAAATCATGATTTGTGAACTTGCTGGTTCACCCACAGTATACTTACAGTATTTATTTAGCACTTACACGGAAAGAAAGACCAATATGAATCTTCAAAAACATATAATGGTAAAGTAATAAAGTCCCGGACGAAATGCAATTAATAGAACGGATCAGATCACTGCTAGGGTCGATCTGTTGGTCGGTTTTGACAATATTTCATTTCAAGAAAAGGGTTGAATTGGACAATGCATCTGAATTATGAAAAGTGATAACGTAGATCAACATAGAAGTTTGTCTCTTGGGTGAAAGCTTATTCGACTCTCGATCTACGAGTATGTCGGACTAGGCTTTGAGGGGGTGGAATAACCCCCTGGATCCCCCATATGCTTTGTGAACTTGCTGGTTCACCCACAGTACACTTACAGCATTCATTTAGCACTTACATGGAAAGAAAGACCAATATAAATTTTCAAAAACATATAATGGTGAAGTAATAAAGTCCCGGACGAAATGCAATTAATAGAACAGATCAGATCACTGCTAGGGTCGATATGTTGGGTCGTTTTGACAATATTCCATTTCAAGAAAAGGGTTGGATTGGACAATGCATCTGAATTATGATAAGTGAAAATGTAGATCAACATATGTCTCTTGGGTGAAAGCTGATTCGACTCTCGATCCACGAGTATGTCGGACGAGGCTTTGAGGGGGTGAAATAACTCCCTGGATCCCCCTGGTTTCCCTGGATCTGCCACTGATGAGGTCAGGTTTTTGAATAAGCTTATGAGAAAAATTGACCATTCTGTATGTTTTCAAATAGTTTGGGAGGTAACCGGGGAGTTGTTATTGTTATTGATTGAATGATGAGTTAATGTACATTTTATACAAATAAAAAGTTTAATGAACGCGAACTATTTGCTGCCCACATATACCTAAATTGATAGTCAACACTAAGGTTTTCAATGTTCTTGAAGAAGAACCTATGCATTGGCTTATCCTAATATAACTGAGTCACCAAAACTTTGATGTGAGCTTTTGCTGATCGGGTTCCAACTCGGTTACAGATTTTAGGTTCACCTCTTTAGTGTCGTAAACGTCGCCACGTTCGTCTGCTACACATGCTACAGCCTTGAA
This sequence comes from Chrysolina oricalcia, assembly GCA_944452925.2. NCBI lineage: Eukaryota > Metazoa > Arthropoda > Insecta > Coleoptera > Chrysomelidae > Chrysolina > Chrysolina oricalcia. The sequence continues at coordinate 34,695,336 of OX101818.2, forward strand.
ATGAAAGGCTTCAATCCCTGCTTTTTCATGGTCGCGGACTATGTACAAAGAGGGATCTGAACTCCTGAAAACTCATCCAATATACCATTATGTTATGTAGACATTACTAACTCAGAAGTTTTGGGTAATGAGCACGGTTTGTTCCTAAACAAACCACTCCGGAATATGTCGCTCCCCCATCTAGCCATTAGTTAAAAACTCTTGCCAGATAGCGGTGGGTGGTTGTGAAGTTTTTTCACTGATAGTTATTCACTACATCAGCGCCAGGACCTCGGGTCGTGTTCCCTGAGGCATACAATCCTTGGAAGTCAATATTACAATATTCTTTTCTTGAGCACCAAAACAAAAATAAACCATCAGGGCCGAGAGCAGCAAAGTTCTTCGAACCTTTAAGAGACCGTTGAACTTCTTCCGTGTTTATCGGATCGCGCAGATCATTGAGCTCAGGCTGCTTGAACCTCCTGTAGAAAGCTTCGAAATGCGCTAGGGCTGGAGTATTTATGTTGAGTAGTTTTACCATTATTATAATTTTATTTCAACATTATTCAAGTCTCTAGCTAGTCGAATAAACGTAACATTTTATGCAATAATATTGCATTGTCATCGTGTAACAAATGAACTCTTTTAGTACGCCACCGCTTGGGGATATTGTTTAGTAAGATCACATTGAAGATCTCGCTCATCTGTTCAACACATTTTTTTAAAAGAAATAATTGATTACCAGATATTTGCTGTATTATTCCCAAAAATGCAATTCAATTTGTGACTAATTGTTTATTGCGAGTCGAAACTCATCACAACAGAAAATAATGTTAGGAACGATATCCTCAAGTTTTGCCTTCATAAACTCCTTGTTTCTCTGAAGAGATATTTCTACATTTTATGATCCTTTTTAAAACCGCGGCCAAGGAAGTAAAAATAGCACAGATTGATAAAATTTCTTCGAACTTAAAAGGCGGGAATACGTAATCGATCAAACAACGGAATCGAATCGATATGTCATATGTAAATATATACCAGGGCTAGGGACGATGATGGTATTTGAGTCAATCGAAAGGATATGGAAGTTTTTTGGGCATTTTTCTTCCAAGCTAAATATTCAAGAATGATATAATATGTTAATGAGTATGTACGGGGTTGTCCACCCAAGCTATCATTTAGGAAAGTCTAGTTATTAGAATTGTCACATAAATTGATTCATCCGTATCCAAAAAACCCTTCATGGCGACTGTGTCAAAGGGCGTGGCGAAAAACTAAGTAACCATCAAGGGGAGAAAGTAAGTCGAGTTTATTTTTGAGAATCCACAAAAAGTCAGTTGCAATGTAGTTTCCGAACCAGTAAGTTGAATTTTAATCATTTTACGAGTCATTTGCATTTTTATCATTATTCAAGTGAATTTTAGTTTTCATGTAGTTAATCGGGCCTCGGATACCAAACCAAGCGAATTCGTATTTAAAGTCATTAACGTCAACTCACTAGCTCGCCGCCGCGCCGTGTAGAAACGTGTTTTGATATCCATGTGTGTTCTGAAAAGGTGTTTGGTACAGATGAATACGTAGGATTGCATTCAGAGTTAGTTTTGTCATTTTCGAGTTTTGAATAACCTATTTGCAGATTCAATTTCATTGTTTTGATAATTAGAAGTATTCCAGAAAGTCTATAGTGAATGTTAATATATTAATTCCAGTTCTTTGTTCAAATATTTTAATTGTCTAGTAATTTTTATATTTATTTATTCTATATTTATTCAATTTTTACACATGACTTTTTCTAGCCAATAAATTTGAAAACAACCAAAGCCAATTGAGTTTCCTTGTAATTTAGTACAATTTGAATCATCAAAGCAACCAATATTATCATAGTCATTGAGAATATTAAAGAACCAGCACATATGGGTTTTTTCACGAATGTGTAAACATCGAGCCAATTTCGGTATCTACCAATAAGACGACGAGGAGACGAAGTATTTAGGTGAGTAAAATCATTGTTTTAATTGAGATCACATATGAGGGTTTTATAGATGAATTAATTTCGCAAAAGTGTTATTCTGTGAAGTTGCTTGTTGAAGAACAGTTTTGGAGAGAATAGAACGACTGTTATTTCACTAGCTAAAAGAATTCACACGGTAACGGCCAACCAGCGCTCTGAATTATTTGCATAAATAAATAAAGGTCACTCTAATCTGATATTCAATCAATTATATGTTCAATCCACCTGCTAGTACAATCTATTTCTGAGCCTTTTTCAAATTTTTCATTTTGTTGCTCTTCGAGTAAATATTTTTTCATTATTATTGAATTATTTCAACATTTTATGTAATAATATTGCATTGTCATTTGGTTCTGATGTATGTTTGAACTTTCAAGTCTCTGGCTGTTCGGATATAAATTATTATTATTGAATTATTCCATCAATTCATGCAAAAAAATTGCATTGTTATCCAGCTCTGAACTATTTCCAAAATATCAAACCTCATGCTCATCGGATGAATGTCACTATTTTCATCATTATTATTACTCACTATTATTATTATTATCATCAAATTATCTCAAAATTTTATGCAATAATATTGCATTGTCATCCAATTCTGGGCTACGTTCAAAATTTCTCTAGCTGATCGGATAAACTAAAAATTATCATTATTGAATAATTCCTACATTTTATGCAACAATATTGCATTGTCTTTCGGTTCTGAGGTATGTTTAAAATTTCGAGACTCTGGCTCATCGAATAAACATTATCATTATTATTATTGAATTATTTCAACAGTTTATGTATTATAATGCATTGTAAACCAGTTATGTTCCTGTTCTGACCAGTGTTTAAAATTTCAATTATGTAGCTCATCGGATGAACATTATTATTGAATTATTTCAACATTTTATGCAATTATATTGCACTGTCATCAATGTATGAACTATATTCTCTATTTCAAATGTCTAGGTCATCGGGAAGTTACTTTGAAATCGAACAGACTGACAAGAAAGCCAGTTAATAAAACCTTGTAATAACGTGGAACGAAGTAAAACTACTACTCCTGAAATTTGGATGAAAAACATGTAGACTAGAAGCCCAGGCAAATTTTGGAAGGGTCATTTGATTAGACCAAGCTATAGAGGTTTTTTCCCACACAAAATAAAAGACGCAAATGGCCTATACTAATTTTTATAAGATAGATCGTTAATGAAAACCTCAGTTTTCGCCCAAGCAAAATCGCTTTGTGGAATTTTTCAAACAAGAAATAGTGAAAAAAATTACAACTTTTTTGTTTTTTTTAGAAATATCTCAAAGATTATTCAAGGAATCGTTTTAAAATCAATGGAACCTTTGTAGAGACTTATAAAAGCCACAAAATGGATTTTCATACGACCGGATCGGTGCATTTTCCACTGAAAAAATCCGGGAAAACCTCGAAAAAGAGACCATTTTTCAAAAATTTCTAATTTTTATAAATCTGAAGCTGGACAAACAATATTGCGGAAACTGATAAATATTAATACGTGGTTCAACTATGCGCAAGATGTTTTCTGTCCGATGTGTAGTTTTTGCACAATCGTGTTATAAACAATTTAAGGGCAAATCTTTCTAAATGCGCCGATTTAAGGGAAATCATCTTATTCAAATTCTGTGAATGGCATATGGAAGTAGAGATCAATATCTACAATTTGTATATTTTGGATTTTCACCTGAGAGGAGGGAAGTGTGTTGAAAATGTCACTGAAAGTTACTCTAAATGCTTCGAAGTGCTACCGAAGTCGCTCTCATTAACTTCATTTCGACTTCGGGTGACCTCGGATGACTTCGGACGCACTTTGAAGTGTTTTGATTAACTTTTTGTGATATTTTCAACATATTTCCCGCCTTTGAGGTGCAAATTCAAAATATACAAATTGTAGATATTGATCTCTTATTCCTCATGCATTTCACAGAATTTGAATAAGATGATTTCCCTAAAATCGGCGCATTTAGAAAGATTTGCACTTAAGAAGAGGTTTACCTTCTGAAAAAAGTCAAAGTAAATTTGCGGTGTAAAGGGGGAAGTAGGAATCTCGAGTGATGGAGGCGGAGTCCAATATTAAAAGAAATCTAATAGCGTCTCACTCCAGCTCATTGCCCATTTACGTTATAGTAAAATTGGCCTTGAACGCGCCATCCGTATATTCCAATACTAATAAGTCTGGTAACTCCTTTGATGTGGTCGAAAAATGCCGCTCTTTTTGTGAGCTGTCGTAAATCATACGGACACTTGCAGAAACCTCTGATACGGGGGTCAGTCTACAGTGTGAACAATATGTTTACTGGAAAGTATGTCTACGAGGGTTGGGCGTTGAGTATCCATTATATTTGATGGTTATATTTTTGTATAAATATTGGCTTTTTATCTTTAATCGAAATGAGTCAGATTTTATACGATTATACAGGGTCCTGCAACTGTGCTCCGGTGGTCCATAGCTTCTAAACGGCGCAACTTAAAATTGTCTTTCGAATGCAAGCATGTTTCCTTCTTGGGAGAGTATGCTCGAAAAATATTACGAAGTATACAAGGTGACCCAGAAAAGTGCACCAAACTAATCTTATGTTTTTTGTAACGGAACACCCTATATTTCATAACATTGTTGAATAGAGATTATTTTGACCATTCAAAAAATATAAGATCATGTATGTTCATCAACGTTATTAGCGGAGATATATCGATATTACTTCAAAAAACGTAAGGCATTCAACACTCTGTAACTCCTTGTGGAAAAATAGGTCTGAAAACTTATTGGAGGCAAAATGATTCCGATATGGTCTAGTTTCTGTAACATGACACACAGTTGAAATTTCATTTCTTTTTGTTTACCGGATAGATCGAAACGCAAATTGAAAGATATCTTGTTTCATTTTTCAATTGGAAATTTACGTTATTTACAAAGTTGAGTAAATAACAAGTGTGATATATCATTCGAAAGGAAATTTTATGGCCTTCCCAATACTGAACTTGAATGAATGGGTTTCCATTTGAAAAAAAAAACAAGATATCTTTCAATTTGCGTTCCGATTTATCCGGTACACAAAAAAAAAAAAATTTCAAATGTGTGTCATGTTACATAAACTAGACCATATTTGAGTCATTTCGCCTCCCATAAGTTTTTAGAATTATTTTTCCACAAGGAGTTACAGAGTGTTGAAAAACTTATGTTTTTTGAAGTAATATCGATATATCTCCGGAAATAACGTTGATGAACATACATGACCATATATTTTTTGAATGGCCAAAGTAATCTCTAATCAACCATGTGAAGAAATATAGGGTGTTCCATTACAAAAAACATGAGTTTGGTGTGGAGCACTTTTCTGGGTATACTTGTATACTTCGGAATATTTTCTAAAGAAACTGTTTCAGGAAATAAACATGCTTGCCTTCGAAAGAAATTCTTAAGTTGCGCTGTATAGAAGCTATGGACCACCGGAGCGCAGTTGCAGGGCCCTGTATATGAAATTCTACTGAGAAAAATTGAAAAATCTTTTTTTGTAATACCTAACAGAAAATATCTGATATTACATGTCTTCAATTGCAGACAAGTGAAAATATGGGATACTCAAAAAGAGGTCCCACAGAAAATACAAAATGAGTAAATACAAATGACGTTTTCAGTAATATACATAAATTTTTTACTAAATATTTACAAGTTTCGCAAAATCTGTAATTTTGGATTTTCTTTATTTGAACATTGGGATCTTATTTGCCTGTTTGCGAATTTTAATGTGTAATATATTCGCACTCTAGTATATAAAGAAACCAATAATCATGGGGAAAATTACTACATGGGTGAGAAAATTTTACATTAGAATATTCGTTTAAAAATATCTGACCTACACCATGTTGAATACAATTAATATTGAAATTTGCAACAAATATATTTTCTAAGCCTATTAGGTATTGTGAAAAATCATTTGTGGGGACTGTTAAGCCACCAAATAACTCACCGCTAGCGTTGTAAGTTTTTAGCTCACATAATATCGTGGACTTGTCCCTTTGGGACATTGAACAATATTGTAAACAAATATCACAAGAATGTTTGAAAAGACATTTACGTAAAAAATATCCACCAACGTACACCATTGCATTCCTCTGATATCAAATTCCTGTAAGTAATCGGTTGACCCTAATTTCAAGATTGGCGATATATTTTCGTATTTTTTTTACTGAAAACATTCGATTTTTTTAAACGAGTCCGATGTTATAGTGAAAAAAATATCGCTACTATCTTCCATACAATTGCTGCTTTCTGCCTCATGATAATACCCTATAGCAAATAGTTTTTTAAATTCTCTAGTGAACTGAATGGCCGTGGGATTTCTAGCGTTTCCACAAGCGTTTCTGATTTAACCAAAGTAATTCTCAAGACAATCCTGATTCAAATTACGGGTCAATAGAAATTTATAATTTTTATTTTTCAAAATTTTCTATAATTGTAAAACTGAGGAAATAGTAAGCCTCCAACCGAAAATGAATTTAAGAGAATTTGTTACATTCTTTCCTGCCTTACCTGAAACTTTCAATATTGAAAAAAGTGTGTACATTTTATTTAAAAATTCAAATTGCGCCGTGGTTCCCATAAAAGCGTGGCATGTTTCCAAGTTGCTTGAATTTAATATATCAAACAATTTGTTCATGTCTTCTATAAAGTAAGCAGTTACTTTGGCTTCTTCCGGTATTTTTCGGTAAGTCAATATAAGTGTGCATAGCAACGGCCACAGAGTGAATGAATACTTAAGAAGATAATTTCACCTTAATTTTTTTTAAATTGTTTGGATTTAGGTGTTCATCACTTAGCCTAGGCGCCAACCTATACTGTTTTGCCTTATCAAGGGTATACATCGTTTCTAAATATGATTTATGCGTAACACCATCAACGAGATGAAAGTTATAAGAGAAAAAGTTATTCCTTGTTGATTTTAATAAATGTGGAACATCAAATAAATAAAAAACAATGGATCCTCAAACTTGTTACCATTTGGCAATAGCCACTCGAGCCCTTCAGGCTCTCGTGTCTATTGCCTGACAACAAGTTTTCGAAAAATCTGTCTAATTATTTTCACTTTATTCTCACTCTCTTGTGGTTTTACAACTGATAATTTTCTTAAAAAGAGTCGTTCACGGTATTTATCACCAGTTCGACAATTCGAATTTGGCATAATGTTGCTTGATTAATAAATATTGAAAACTACAATGTGTCACTATCACAATACAAGAGCAAACTAAACTCTAACGGTAGCCTCCTCCCTTCTCTGTGACACTCATTTCGGGATAATTGGCCCTTTGTGGCTTTCCGCCAGTCGCTCGCCAGCCCCTTGCAAATTGCAAAACGCAAAACATATCCAGTTCTCAGTAACTAATTGTTTGAGTGACCTGGAACGTAATCACGATCTATCAACAAATCGTATCTGCTCCTTATTACTTATTATTTGTCCATTTCCAGGAAGCAAATTTTCAAGTTAAATTGACTTATGACATATATAAGAATTACAATTTGATAATATATAACTTCATTATTCTTATGTAGGCTACCTAATTCTGCATATTTGAAACTTCAATAAACCCATTTACAACTTCTATTGTTTTATCTCCAGTGCTAAAATTTCCGGAATAGCTTCAGAATGATTTCTTTACTCATGAATGAATCACAATTCATTCATAGTATCCATGTAAAAGAGCATAGTTATGTGAGGGCGCTCGAATCAGTGAAGATAAATGCTCGAAAATTGAGTTTGCAGGGGTTCAATAGAAAACGCTTTGACGATGTAATTTTGAATGGATCATTCCAATTTTTTTTTTTAACATAGATTAATGTATAAGTGAGGCATCTCACAAAGTACTTTTTCGAAAAAAAAAACAGATCCTGAAATAAAAGTTGGTGAATCTGGTCAATGTTCTGCCTATTTTCTCAACGTTTTTCTTTTTTTCATTAGATCCAACATTCGAAAATCGGATGATGAAAAAAAATATCGAGTTTATTCAGCGAGCTCCGAGTATTTTATTTTCTTCCGTTCCTTGTTTTACTAATAGTAACTAATAAGGTTAAACCCCTCTTAAATTGTTTATAACGCGATTGTGCATAAACTACCTGTCGGACAGAAACCATCTTGCGCACAGCTGAACTATATGTTATTATCTATCAGTTTCTGCAATATCGTTTGTCCAGCTTCAGATTTATGAAAATTATAAATTTTTGAGAAATGGTCTCTTTTTCGAGGTTTTCCCGGATTTTCTCAGTGAAAAAGGCACCGATCCGGTCGTATGAAAAACCATTTTGTAGGTTTTATAATTCTCTACAAAAGTGATATTGACTGTAAAACGATTCCACCAATACTTATGAGATATTCCCAAAAAAACAAAAAAGTTGTAATTGTTTTCACTATTTCTTGTTTAAAAAATTCCACAAAGCGATTTTGCTGGCGCGAAAACCGGGGTTTTCATTAACGAACTATCCTATAAAAAGTAGTATAGGACGTTTGCGTCTTTTATTTTGTGTGGAAAGAGGCTCTTATTTTTATCTACAGCTTGGCCTATCAAGCATGAATTATATTCAGAATGATAGTGCTATACGAAACAACTCCTTCACGTACTGTGCCGTCAGTTGTGAGCGGTGCAGATGAGTACGAGGGTTGAAGAAATTTAACATTAGAAGAGAAGAGATTTTTTGACAAAAGATTTTTGTACGGCATCTCTCAAGATGATAGATCACTGGAAAATAATCAGTTAGGACCTAATGCCGTGCAAACGGTACTGAAAGCTAGGATTATTTTTATTATTTTTTTTAAATTTATGTTATGAATTCAGGTGATTTATTACTGTACGGCATTTGTTGTACTGAATTTGTATAACTACATAGATTAATTTTTCAACTCCGTACATATTTGCCGGTACAGGGGTGAGGAGCCTCGCACTCATCCCGCTACCCCCCTGACTAGTATAGTTTGGGTCATTTGATACAACACCAAACTCAAGGATCTGAATATTACCTAATGAAAAAATGTAATTTTTTGTTATGCCGTACATTTTTCATGGAACATGTGACTGCCAGGAAAATTTATTTACCTCTGGAAAGTGTAATTTTACGGTAATTTGTTTTTTTACGGCATGAATATATTTCATTAGTAAGTATAGCAATTATCAAAAAAAACTTTATGCCGTACCAAAAAAATTGTTCTATACGACTGGAATTGGTATAGTGTACAACGAGCATAGAATGACAATGATTCCTCACGAGTATGGAAATTGTGATGTGCGCCAAAAGCGAGTATCGCAATTCATACGAGTGAGAAATGGATATTACATGCTCGTTGTACACTATACTTTTTCTACGATCACGATACTTTTCGCCCAATTTTTAATGTGTTGGCAGTGACATCAACCAAAATTATTTCAGTCAATCGCAAAACATACCGACCAGCAAAAATTTAAACAAGTTATTGGTTGTCAGGGTGCATAGTAAAAATTTCATTCAAAGTATTGTTCGTGGTTTTATTACATTTGAGGTTTTAATTATTATGGTTGTTGAATAAATTCATTTTCCTACGTTGTATACTGAATTTCTATTCTTCGACTTTTGAATCAATTACATGTATACCTACCTACAAGTAATAGAAAATGAATGAGCAAAAAACATAACAAATAGGTGTATGTATTCGGGAACAGGCAACTATGTAGGTACATATACCGAGTAGCGAAAAATGAAAATTTCCTCCACTACAGGAATGAGAGAGTGCTGAATCAGAATTTCAAACATAACAATCAAAATGTTTATAAATTTGTATATCTCTCTACAGTTTTTGGTTACATCATTTCAGTGTTACCCATTGGCGGGGAATTTTCCGATTTGGGCTTCTTTTCGAGGGTTGCGGATAATTTTCAAAGCCTAAAATATTTTGGATTCAGCCAAAATCAGTATATGGTATTGATTGAATGCACATCTTCTCTGAATAATAATTTACCATAAAAATATGCGGGGACTTTCGATTTAATAACGTCGTGACAGAAACAACTCATTTTCAGTAGCCACCTTTGCTCCATTGTTAACAAATTCATTTCCTTCAATTTGTGAGATATAGAATTGAGTTTTCTTATTCCGTAAATATATCATGCACATGCATTCTGTACGTACTGTATACGAATTATATCAAGTATCTTCAAACAGTAGACCAAGCTATAGAGATTTTTTCCCACACAAAATAAAAGACGCAAATGGCCTATACTAATTTTTATAAGGTAGTTCGTTAATGAGAACCCCAGTTTTCGCCCCAGCAAAATCGCGTTGTGGAATTTTTTAAACAAGAAATAGTAAAAAAAATTACAACTTTTTTGTTTTTTCGGAAATATCTCAAAGATTATTAAAGGAATCGTTTTAAAGTCAAGGGAACTTTTGTAGAGACTTATAAAAGCTACAAAACGGATTTTCTTATGACCGGATCGGTGCATTTTCCACTTAGAAAATCCGGGAAAACCTCGAAATAGAGACCAGTTTTCAAAAATTCACAAACAATATTGCGGAAACTGATAGATATTAATATGTGGTTCAACTGTGCGCAAGATGTTTTCTGTCCGATGTAGTTTTTGCACAATCGCGTTATAAACAATATAAGAGAAAATCTTTCTAAATGCGCCGATTTAAGGGAAATCATCTTATTCAAATTCTGTAAACGGCATATGGAAGTAGAGATCAATATCTACAATTTGTATATTTTGGATTTTCCCCTGAGAGGTGAGAAGTGTGTTGAAAATGTCACTGAATGTTACTCTAAATGCTTCAAAGTGCTCCCGAAGTCGCTCTCATTAACTTCATTTCAACTTCGGGTGACCTCGGATGACTTCGGACGCACATTGAAGCGTTTTGATTAACTTTCTGTGATATTTTCAACACATTTCCCGCCTCTCAGGTGCAAATTCAAAATATACAAATTGTAGATATTGATCTCTTATTCCTTATGCCGTTCACAGAATTTGAATAAGATAATTTCCCTTAAATCGGCCCATTTAGAAAGATTTTCCCCTAAATTGTTTATAACGCGATTGTGCAGAAACTACATATCGGACAGAAACCATCTTGCGCACAGCTGAACTACATATTATTATCTATCAGTTTCTGCAATATCGTTTGTCCAGCTTCAGATTTATAAAAATTATGAATTTTTGAAAAATGGTCTCTTTTTCGAGGTCTTCCCGGATTTTCTCGGTGAAAAAGGCACCGGTCCGGTCGTATAAAAAACCGTTTTGTGGGTTTTATAATTCTCTACAACAGTGCTATTGACTGTAAAACGATTCCTCCAAAACTTGAGATATTCGCAAAAAAACAAAAAAGTTGTAAGTTTTTCAATATTTCTTGTTTAAAAAATTCCACAAAGCGATTTTGCTGGCGCGAAAACCGGGGTTTTCGTTAATGAACTATCCTATGAAAAGTAGTATAGGCCGTTTGCGTCTTTTATTTTGTGTGAAAAGAGGCTCTTATTTTTATCTACAGCTTGGCCTACAGGGGAAGTATACGATATATGCGAAGTTGAAATGGCTAAGAACCAGCGAGTCGCATAATATTTTCTTCGTCTTGGTATCGAAAATTTTGGAAAAATTGTAAAGGAGTTTCAGTCTTCAATAAGCTTTACTGATGGACATTGTAACGTGCTCACTGAATCTTAACTCATTATCTATGATAACTCCCAAGTTTCGTGTCGAGTCGACGATACTTTTGGGTTCAGAGTCGATGGCAATGTTAATTTGTTCTCTAACACTTCCCATGTAGTTTTTATTGCCGAATATCAATAGCTTAGATTTCGTAGGATTTATTGTTGAACAGTGATCTTTTGATGCTCTAGATAGCCTCTGAAGATCTTCGAGCATAATCGAGCAAGCATTCATTATATTTGTAGGACTGAAGAAGTAGTATACTTGAGTATGATCTATATAATAATGGGACTTGCAGTTGGTTAAAAATGATGCTGTTTGATGTATACATCGTGAAAAGCAACGGCCCCAAAATCGATACCTGGGGCACTCCAGAACTGATTCTCAATGGATAAGAATGATTAGCTCCATATTTCACTATCTGTATACGGCCAAGTAATTCTAAATCATAAAGGAGGCACCTTCAGTAAAACCGTTATAAGGTAAATGTACCCTTCACCGACCGTCCACCTATTACCGACTGCTAGTGTTTATACCATTTGAAATTCCAATATAAGAAGGAAAAACCAATATAGTGAAGTTATTGATTGAGGCAGATTGCGCTGAAGATACTTAATAATGTATTTTGACTTCGTGCGCGAACTATTCGTCAGTTCAAGTTTATCCACTGTGCAGTGCAGATCAGGTCCGTTCTCTAAACAAGTAGGCTTAATTTGGAAATTTCCAAGAATTTTTCAAGAAAAAGTATATTTTAGGTAAATAATATCAAAAACACTTCAACGCATGTTAACTCATATATTTTTCTTTTCATTACATGAAAAAATTGACCATTTGCATAAGAAAACATTGAAAAATAGCCAAAAGTAAAGTGGTCGGTAAAAGGTTCATCACAATTCAATGCATTCCATTCACTGACAGTTTGGTTGTTAGTAGGGAAACAACACAGATTTTTAAATCAATTCTAACCCAGGAACTAAACACACCCTACTAACAAAACTTTTTATTTTTCAATCTGTATTATTTGTTTAATGTTGAAATCCATCACCGACCTCCAAATATCATGAAATATCTCTGAAAAAGCCGAAAATAGAAAATACTGATTTCTGATTTTTTTGAATAATTTGGAAACAGTGCATGAAATGATATTTATCTTTCCTCAGTTCTGATAATCAACTTTTGTACTGGCTATTCATTAATGAACACTATCCTATATACAAAATAATATAATGTCTCTTCAGTTTACATAGATATATCCTGCATTCAATTTATTCATTGCTAAAATGTGGCCGGCATAAGGATCAAACAAAATTTGTGTTTTCCCTATTACCGACCGGGTGGTTGATGATAAGCTATCAACGACCTTTATTGTTCTTTCAGCATTTATTTATTCCCAATTTTAGTAAACTAAGAACTTAATATATGAAATAATGAATTTTTAAAATTGTTGAAAATTGTTAAAAATTGTTAAAAAATGTTAAATTGTCAAAATTGTTATTTCCGGCAACCGATTGTACCCCTTCGCGCAACCCTCGGAAGTCTCCGAAAGGCTTGTGTGAGCTAGGGAAGAAGCAGCCCTTACCCTTTTACGTGTGATGCCATACACGAGACCGATGACCATGCGAGACTTTGGACCCTCGACCCTTCGCTACAAACGCGAACGTTCTACCAGCATGGCCACCACGGCCCATACAGAAGATATTATAGATTGTACAGTTGTACTTATTTATTCAATGTCTTTTTATATATACATTGTTTTTGTTTGAATGGCTTTTCATAATTGCAGAGGTTGAGGTATACTCAGTAAAGGGTTTGGTAGTAAATTATTTGATTTTTATTTACCAGATCAGAAAATGGAAAGAAAAAATATTCCCAAGGTCGACTAAACTAAGCATCGGATGCTATTAGAAACGGTATTGTTGTAAGCCTGTCTTACAACAATACCAAGAGAATTCAATATCCTAAAGACTACCTTGATTGATAGAAAAAATAATAAGTTTGCAGAAGGAGCAACGAGTGGTGCTCATATACCGTCTTGACAAGACCCGAAGGAGAAACTATTGTCAAATGGGTCCTCTATTTGCAAGATCTGGGTTTTCCAGTTACTCGAAGCCAGTTGACCAGTAGACACTGTCGCTAAACTTGTATCCCAGCTAAAGAAAGAAAATCCATTCAACAACGGAATACCTCGGAGGCACTGGTATGAAATTTTTTAAAAAGGCTCCTGATTTATCTCATCGTCTTTCTCAAAATTTAACCCATTCACGTGCTAACATCACAGAAGACAAAATTCGTAGATGGTTTATACGGGTGAACGAATATATAACTGAAAATAACTTGAAAGAAGTTTTGAATGATCCAAATTAATTGTGACGAATCCGCCTTTTATTTGTGCCCTGAGGAAAAACAGGTCTCAGTGAGAAAAGGATCAAAGGAAGTATAGGTATTCTAGAACACAAAACGATGAGAAAGAATGTCTAACTGTTCCAATAACTGTTGGTGCTATAGAAAATTTGGCACCACCATAAGTTTAATTTCCATATGAGAGAATGGCAGTTAGTAATCACTGTAAATGGCCTCAAAGAGAAGATGTCCTACTACACGTTATTCAGATGAAGAAATCGTTGTGATATCAGTTAATCCACCTTAATCAATAAACGTGGTGCATATTCAGTTTCTCAAACAAACAATTTATGAAAAAGTTGAGAAATCGCTTGTGTTGAGTTATTTAAGGATATTTTATTCAAAATGTAAGTTTATGTACTTAAGATATTTGTTACTTCTAGATGGGTTATGATTCCAATCAATCTTTCTTGATGTTTTGTAAGTAAAATATTTTAAATTCATCTCAAATTTCACAGTAATGAACGAAAGGTTGAATTTAATTTTAACATTATACAACTAGATTTTTTACTGGTCGGTAAAATGGACACACGTCGTCGGCAGTAGGAAACGGTGTTGAATTCGGTCGGTGAAGGATAGCTTTTTAAAAAATTTGAATTTACGTATTGTTCAAAGTTTTATCAAAGTAAACTCAAACCTATAAATTCATGGCTTATTTTAAAACATCGGCCAGAATGTTTGAAATGGAGAAAAAATAATTAACTCAGTTTTCTTGCAGTCTGTCCTTGTTTTTTATATTTAGCTACAACCAAGTCTTAAAAGGTCGGTGAAAGGTACGTTTACCTTAATAAAGTATTGACAATGAAAGTTTATGATTTATACGATTGAATGCCTCTGAATAATCCAGTAAAACAAGAGTTGCCATATTATTATCATCAAGTGCGGATAACAGGTCGTCAGTAACCTCAAGAAATTCTGAAGTGCAACTATGATTAGGTCTGAAACCAGACTGATATTCTGGAAGCAGATTATGATTATCAAGATACTCTCTAATTTGAGCATTCATCATTTTTTCCAGAACTTTGGAGAGTACAGGTAAAATACTAATGGGCTTGTCTACTTTCGGAAAAAGTAGCACGTGTGCTAGTTTTCAACATTCTGGGATAATGGAGTTTTCTATAGAGTAGTTGACTATGATTATGTAAGGACATCAAAGTAATATCATTTTCAAATTCAAATTGTCCGCTTCGGTTGCATTTGATTTAATATCAAAAAGGTGTTCTCTCACTGTTTCGGTGTCTACCGTTCTGAAGTAAAACGTGTCTGACCCTGGTTTTATATTATCGTCATAATAACTGAATGTGACTTTATTAGGTATGCCATTTTTTTGTGATGTATTCACAAGTGGCTATTGATCGTATTCACGTCGGATAATTCATTACTTAACTCAGAACTGTTCTGCGTGGGTCGAATTTTCATTTCCTTCAAAGTCTTTCACAGAGTTTTACTGTTGTTATTTCCTGCGACATTCAGAAAGTACAACCTTTTTTCGCGTTCCACAGCAGAGTTACAGTAATTTCTCATATTTTTATAAAACAGCCAGTCTCGCTCACTTTTTGTAATAGTAATTCAAAACCTTTATTCCTACTATTTACTGAACCATTAAACTTGGGGGAAAATTTCTACATTTGTGGAAATCCAGTTTCATTACCCCAATCTTTAAGTCAGGAGATTAAGCAAACAAACAAAATTATAGACCGACAATTACAACTACGCCCATTCATTCATGTATTATATACCTTTGTCACAACATATTTTTTCATTTAATACCTGTTGATAAATAAATATAATCTGTGAGGTCATTCTTATCCAGATTGAGATTTAAAAATTGGGTGTTTTAAAAAAACGACAAGGTTAAATTCGTAAGGTACAAAGATTGTAAGGTACAGTATAATGATGTACATTGAACTGAGAACAAAAAGCTCAAATTTTCAAGTTATACGGTTCCAGAGTATCGTATGTTCCATTTGATATGAACGGCATTGTAATTTTCAATTATTATTTCATATTGACTTGAATATAAAGTAATGCCCTTTGAATTGTTTCAGTTATTTGTCTTGTTATTTGATAATTAGATCACGATAGAAGTTCATTGTCATTTACGACCGACAAAGAAATTAGCAAAGTCGCGTGACGAGCTAAAATCGTTCAACGAATGATATAAACATTTCCTTATATAAATACAAGATGAATGGAATGATAAGATAGTTAGTAATAGACTCCTATAGAGGAGAGAGCCCTAGCGCTCAGTAAGCCTTATAGGCTAGACCCTTTTGGCCTTAGCTGTAAGTATTGGTTTAGTGATGGTTTTAGGTAAAAGTTCAACTTGTCACATATCATTTATTGAATGTCCCTTATTTTAAATATGTATATAGCTTTCCCCCCGTTTCCCAGTTGTCATTTGAATAAATGTTTATGTTCTGTTGCTACCTTTTGAGTTTCTATAGTAACCATCAGTAGCTACACCCCAAGTCGCCTTTCGTATAAGGGAAACAACCCCTTATACGACTCAGGGTGCTACTCTAGCAGCCCTAGTCGTGACAATATTGCCAATAAAATTTTGTGAATGCCGTACAATAATCAAAGGTTAGCATCTTTGAAGATGCTAACATTTCGTAAAAACATAATGCACAATCTTTCCAGCTGCGAGCAATCTTTATTTGATAATGTACGGCATCATTTTTATCGTTTTGAAATGCTTGAGAAATTAAAAAAAGAATGATTTTCTAAAAATTACTTCTCTGATAGATCTCAGTGAAATTTGTTTTTTCATTCATATTTTAACTTAGTTCCATCAATTATAACCTGATATTACGTAAAACAAAAATGTTTAGTCTAAGAACCGGTTGCCGTAGAGGTATTTAAAATCTTTCTTTGAACAATATAATCAACCTCACCAATGGAGGTATTTTTTTATTGTTTTTTTCCGCACCAAAATTTTTAGACAGCATAATTTCTGAAAATCATTTTATGTGTTGAATAATAATGTGAAACCGTTGCCGTACATTTTGCAATGATTTTGAAATATACAGGTCTAACTACAAACTTTCGTGCGAAGCTCCCCACGTCTGTACCGGCAAATATGTACGAAGTTGCTGAAAAATCAATCAATGTAGTTATACAAATTCAACTATACAAATGCCGTACAGTAATAAATCACCTGAATCCATAACAAAAATTTTAAGAAAAAAAAACCTGGCTCTCAGTACCGTTCTTTTTGTACGGTTAGGTCCTACTACTTCATTTTTCAGTCATCTATCATCTTGAGGAATGCCGTACGAGAATTTTTTGTCGAAAAATCTCTCCTCTAGATGGAAAATTTCTTTCACCCTCGTACTCATCTCCACCGCTCACAACTGACGGCACAGTGCGTGAAGGTGTTGTTTCGTATGGCACAATAATTCTGGATATAATTCATGCTGGGTCAAATTACCCCTCCAAAATTGGCCTGGGTGTAGTCTCTATTGAATGGCCGAGAGTCAGAATCGAAAAGCTAATCGAGTCATACGGAGAAAAGTGAATGATTCCATTCGAATTAAAAAAGTTTCAATTAACTTTTGATGCACCCTATATAGATAGAGTACTGAATGTGATTTGGGATGAACGGACACGATCGCTTCGGCGTCTTGCCAACTTTCCATTGTCTTATACAATTACATGTCGAATAGCTTGTAAAGCATTGCCTACGTAGATCCTCTGTATATAGTAATCAACATAACACATCAAATAATATAGAACACAATGACTGAAATAGTTATTATTTCAGAGCAGTCATTCCTTCATTTATGTTTGTTTGTTTCCTTGATGCGTAACATCAATAAAGTTTACATCCCCTGTTTCTTCAAATTTTCTTTCTTAAGGTGGGAACAGACCAAGCAAACATTGTTGTGCAACAGTTAAACAACACTTAGGCAGCTGTTGTCAAACTAATTTCCATGGGGAGAAAACATTGTCGACAAACTGTTCATCAACATCGACCTACCTAGTTACTCCGGTGTTTGTCCAGTGTTTGTTTAGTCGGTTCCATGAGCGACGAAGAAGATGCTCGTCTATGAGGCGCCGCGCCGTTTGGGTAAAAAGTGTTTTCGCAAAATTAATATGTAAAATTTTGTGCAGGTATATTTATTAGCAATATTTTTATTTTATACCAAACACAATGTACTCAATTATTAAAACGTGAATGCCCATATCATTGTTTATAGAGAAAGAAGATAGTTAGTCAATGCCTGTGGAAATCGCGTTTGATACAATCGCGCGAGACATCTAGCCGGATAACGACGAACCGAGGCAGAAAATACACCCGTACGAATGCGCCCCCTACAATCAACTTGCATTTTTTGAGGTATACTTGAGGATTTTTATTTTCGTCAAGGAATCCTAGTAGTGAATCGTTCGCCCTGACAGGGACGTACTTGAAATTTTCTAATGGTAGTTTTTAACAGAGTAGCATATTTTATTCACAAATTCAATGTCATTCAATAAAAATGAAGTGCATACTTTTTTGTTTATTATTTGATATAAATTGAATGAACTATTCATAAATGTAATAAAGTGAACGTGAACTGAATATCAATTTTGTCATTTTGACTTCAATCATCATGAACAATACTGTGGCATTGGAAAATGAGTTAGGAATTTCATATCTTTTCACCTACATGTGGTGTCCAGTGTATTTTTAAAGCCAAAATCACTGGGACGAAGCTCATAATACACTACCGGTGAACATCACCTTTGCCTTATTATTTTCGGGGCAAACTGCTTTGTGTTTGTTATTGTTTGTTATTTAATTTCAATCACAGGGTGACCATTTTAACCAGTAGGTGGGTGACATTTGTGTCGCACACTTCACAGATGAAAAGGTGGTGACACACAATGGAACAAATAGTATGTTTGTAATCATCAGTTTATTTAGTCTCTGTATTCACCATGAAGATATCACTTAACTAGTGTGTACATTTTACACCTGTGCTCATTTATTCAAACCGAATTTATTTCTTCGAAATGGGGCTCCATATATGCTGTCAGAAATCAGAACAGGTTCGAAGTGTTATAAAGACAACGATTATTGAATGAAGAGATTGAATGTGTTTACCAACTAAATTGTTATCTATGCTGAGTACAATAATATATACAGGGTGGGGCACTGAAAACGAAACGCATGTGTTGTGAATAAAATGCAAAAACTCGTCGATTTTTAATCCAAGGGGGAAATCTTCCTATCATAACCTCAACTGTCATACCTCTCCCCCCACCCCTTGGGCACCATAACCGAAACAATTTGAATAGGGAAAGTAGTAAGTGTGACACATCATTGAAAAGGTAATTTCATGAGGAATTCAGCCATGTCAATTTTTGCCACCTGAATTTTTATTTTGGCGCCCTCTTGCGGGAAAAACAACTGTTCCGTATTCCAAATTATGATACTGCATTTGCAAGCTATTTTGACATAAATTCAGTGACAATGCATTATGGAATATTTCTAAGAGAAAAAACAAAATGGCGGCTCCAAAATGGCGGACATGATTTGCAATTATGGTCCGATTCGAATCAAAATTGATATGTGGTGGTTTGCAAGGTCGGAAATTATGATTTGTTCATCAATGCAAAAAAACAAGATGGTGGTCCAAGATGGTGGACGAAATTTGTAATTCTTGTCCAATTCGAATCAAAATTAGTATGTGGGGATTTTCAGGGTTAGAAATTAGGATTTTTTTTGTCGATGCAAATAACAAGATGGCGGGCGAAATTTGTAACTGTGGTTCGATTTGAGTCAAAATTAGCATATGGGGGTTTTCAGTATGAATAAAATGAATTATTTAAATTGATGAAGAAAAGCTTTTATACAAATGCGCTAAAACGAGATAACGGCAAATAAACAAAAAAGAGAGAGAAGGTATTCATATTTTTTTTAGATGTGTGACGTAGGTTACTCTGTGCGTAACAGATTCGAAAGCTTGCCGCGAGTACAAAATAGGTCTTTTGCGAGGTGAAATTTTGATTCTGTTACGTATAGAATAACCTCAATCACACATCTGAAAAAAATTATTATTTCCTTTTTAGCGTATTTGTTTAATTTTGTTCATCAATTTAATCATTTCATTTTAGTCATACTGAAAACTTGTAAAACCCCCATATGCCAATTTTGAATAGAATTGAACCACAATTACAAATTTTGTCCACCATCTTGGTTTTTTGCATTGACAAAAACATCATAATCTTTCACCCTGAAAATCCCTACATACTAATTTTGATTCGAATCAGACCAGAATTACAAATTTCGTCTGCCATCTTGGAGCCACCATCTTATTTTTTCGCATTGACAAACAAATCATAATTTCCGACCTGGAAACCACCACATATCAATTTTGAATCGAATCGCACCATAATTGCAAATCATGTCCAACATTTTGAGCCGCCATTTTGTTTTTTAATTTAGAAAAATTCCATAATGCTCATGTTCCGATATTACTGAACAGTACTGGCCACAGTAGGTGATTTTGGAACGCCTAACAGTAACTGAAACTGCCATCTAATTTCGGAACGATTCGGAAAGTCAGACTGTCAAATGTAAGGCGGGAATATATCTAGTTCAAAATTATATCAATACTATTATGTGATACTGATTGATGGTTGCAATTAAGCAAGTAATAATAGTGGAAATATTATGTGATAAAGATTCTGAATCATCAGAAAATTCGCATAGCTCAAGTACCTCAAGCTCTATCGGAGCTATGAATATAAGATGGGTTTCTTTGTTATAATGACCTGTGGATTTAGTTCCTTGGTCTGATGTTTTGAATTCATTGTCGAATTGTCTTTTGAGGGCCTGAATATATCGCCTGGCATGATTCTGATCTGAAATATTCAAGGGTAATATAACAAGAGCTTGATGAATAGTCGACTATTTTTATTGCATCTAAATTTCGACTGTATTTTATAATAATTAAACGAGACATTATTTTGGCATTAATAATCTGATGAGAGCCCGAGAGCGAAGCTCGAGGGCTTTCATCTCTGATTATTAATGCCAAAATAATGTCGAGTAAAATTAATAAATACAAGAGAAATTTATCAGCAATAAAATAGTCGACAATTATTCAAGGTCGTGTTATATTTGTGAAGACTATTTCTTGAATCTACTTCTACAAAGCACAAAATCTAAACAAAAACAGCACCATCTTTATAATTTATCAATTGAAATTAAAAACACAATTATTGTATGTGACATTTCCACCATGCATAATTTGTGACATTTGTTCAGCTTTTGAAGAACTTGCAGTATTAACCGTAGAAGGTCCACATTCATTCTGATTTCTCAATCTCTTCAAAATACCCTGGAGATGTTGTTCATCCATCTGCAAGTAAGGTTGAATTGAAGAAGTACTAGCGTGGCCAGTAATTTGAATGAGTTGCTGCTCTGGTACTCCGGATTTTGACAGTTGAGAAACTGCAGTTGATCTGCAATAATGGTTTTTAATTTTCAATTGGTTGGTATCTAAACCAATAGACTTTGCTCCCAATTTAGTACATTTTGAAAATTCGTTTTTCCCAACGGGCGAATTCTTGTACCACAATGAGTTTCCATTCTGCCAGAATGGATTTGGAGTTAGGAACAAGCGTGGTCATGTGAATCCTGGTCCTCTTTTTCCAGTCAATTCTCTGAACAATCTAACTGGACAGCGCTGTGGGTTTTGTTCATTTTTAGTAAGCCACTTGCTGTCTGCGCATTTCTGGTTTCCTCCTTGACAGGTTTTTGTAAAAATTGGGTTGTATTCTATCCTACCTGATTCATTACCATCATTCTGAATTTCAAATTTGAAATGTTCAATCAAAGCTGAACAACCTTCGCCCCCACGCCACGCTAATTCTACTGAAGCCAAATAGAACAATTTTTTTTGAAGTCCATCTGGAGTTTTTTCATCGCATTTGTCAATAATAGCAAACATATTTTCTATACTTAAAGCCGTTGAACTCTGTTTCCGTTTTTCCTGATGTTTCTGCAATTCCCGTCTCTTGGCATTTCGTGCGTCTCGAGAGCTTTTGAATTCGCACGCTTGAAATGAATCTATTTTTATATTATACTTCTTGAAATACATCTCTTGAAGAGTTTTAGCTGTAGAATTCCACATGCACTTCACAGTATATTCTTTATAACCTTGCCCATTTTCTTTTTTCATATTCCAGGCCCAGTCTTTCAAAATATCATTCAGTTTTGTGATTGGTGTCGACTCATTGAATTCATATTGACGATGCCCGCAAAATTTGGTAAACTGTTTCCATACGCTATTTTTACTCCTCACTGTATTGTCAGGGATTGCACCCTCGATTATTCTATCTATCTCTTCATTTATAGTTTCTCCAAATCGATTCATTTTCAAATACTTATACAGCTTCAACACGATTGATTTTATTTGACGTTTAATATGTATTTATTTAGAGTACTGTCAGATGCTCAGGCTCCTTGATATGAGTATCATGCTGAATAGTCGGTGACTATTGTGCATCATGTAAATAGTCGCTAATAGAGCGTGTTGATTGGTCCTGTCAAACAGGAAACAAACGTATGATGGGTTGATTTAATAGACGAAAGAAATAATCATTTTTATACATCTACATGGACAAGAGAGGCGAGAGAGAACAAATCTCGTAAATTATCGGCGGTTTCGGCATCAATCTCTACTAGCAAGTCTTTCAGTACCACTTGATACATTTGTTCTGCTGTCTTTTCAGATGAGCTAATTGTAATGATATTGTTTTCAATAAATTAAATTAATGATAAATAACATATCATAACATAACTCATCAATTCGGGGAGGGGACTACACGACCATTTCTGTAACAGTAGCAACCAGTAAATTTCTAGCCTCTAACAAGGTTCCATGAAAAGTGGCGCGAAATGTGTACCAGTCAATTTCAGTAAAATCGGAACGACCAAAATTACTGGGCAGTACTGTTCAGGAATATCGGAACAACAAATGCATCGTCACCTAATTTTATGTCAAAATAGCTTGCAAATGCAGTATCATAATTTGGAAAACGGAACAGTTGTTTGTCCCGCAAGAGGGCGCCAAAATGAAGAGTTAGGTGGTAAAAATTGACATGGCTGAATTCCTTATGAAATTACCTTCCCAATGATGTGTCACACTTACTACTTTCCCTATTCAAATTGTTTGGGTGATAGTGCCCAAAGGGTGGGAGGAAAGGTATGACAGTTGAGGTTATGATAGAAAGATGTCCCCCTTGGATTGAAAATCGACGTGTTTCTGCATTTTATTCACAGCACATGCGTTTCGAAGATATTCGATCTGTTTCGTTTTCGGTGCCCCACCCTGTACATTAATAGCAAGTGTTGAACAAATATAATATTCAACAATACACGAAGGGTAACGTGACAATTTCACAAATGATAACGGCACAAAACAAATAAACACAAAATTCACTGGGAATGGTCTTGAATAACATCAAGTTCCAGGTTAAATAGAAATACTGAAACTGAAATGAATTGAATTTCGAGTTTACCAGTACAACGCTGGATAGGTTGCATGTGTCAAAATAATATTTCAGAGCCATCTATGGGATTATTCAATAAATCATATTTTACGAACTGATCAAATACATACGTTAAAATTAAGAACGGACGTGACTGGAGACTCGTGGACTAGCGACCTTTAGTGATGTCTCCATTTGAATCCAACTGAAAGTACGTAAGGTTGGCTAACTATCTTCTTTCTCTATAAACACTGCCTATATATTTATGAATTCGATCTATTTTATGTCTCCAAGAGATGGCGTAGCCGACGCGATTGAATACATTCTTTTATTTTTTCAGTTCTAAAGCATTTGACTTTGAATAATCCAATAATTATTAAAAAAACGGATGAAAAAGTATTTTGGCGGCTGCGATGTCATTCGGCCCTTATATTCTCGAGAGTATAATGAATCGCACATGTAGCGCCAACTCTTAACAACATGAAATATATCGAATTTATAAATATATGGGAATTCACGTTTTTATATTTGGAACGCTTTGAAACGTAAATATATTCTGTTTGATCAAAAATAAATATATCGAGGAGCAAAATAAAAAATATTGCCACAACTAATAAATATATTGACACAAAATTTTACATATTTGCAAAAACACTTTTTACCCATACGGTGCCTCATACTCGTCACTCTGCTTGAAATGAACTCCTTATTTTCTGCTACAATGTAAAATTATGTCGTATACGTGTCCACACTGGCGACGCTGTTTGCGCACTGTTGTGCAACATCTCCTTTGATGTACCGCCTCGGGAGCGAACAACGCGCAACAGCGGCACAACTGTTGCCCAACACGTACACACTATGTGAACTCGTGTGTTGTTCGGCTGTTGTTTAACTATATAAATTTGCAAATGAATCGGGTAAGTCAGCGGCATCTAGGAGATGATAGAGCAAGTTTTATAACAAGTTTATCGTTTTCTACAAGCGTGGTTCTTCAGTCGCTCATCCCCTCCAAAAATTCTGCTAGATTTCGATTCTGACACAGCCGTCTTAATTCTCCGAGCCGTGGTGAGAAAATCGGCAACACCGCACGGTAATCAATTTGACGACCGACTCATTTATTCATTAATGTCAATTTCTTGGCTTATTTGGAAAACTAAGAAAAAAATACAAGATAATGAATTTGTAGAGAAAAAAACGCCAATTAATGTGATTGTCTCTTTTTTTCATCAGAATGTTGAATCGCAATTTATTCAATTTCTTAGAAACCGGAAAACTGTCAAGTTCGGCTTTTCCTTGCTCTAAAATTCACATTTCGAAAGATCTGTTTTTGAATTTTTTTCTGATAAGTATACAAACCACAAAGATGATCTCTGTTTTTTTCTAAATTTTCATATGAAGTCTGACTGAAGAAAATAATATGTTATTAGATGGTACATATACTGAATGTGCCAAAATCACCTAAATTGTTTCAGATGAATATATGGTAGATTTCCACAACACCCATGAGGTACTACCGTGTTGCGTTACTTTTTATTTTTGTGGGTGGTTCGCCAGTAGCCCTATTTTCCCACGAAAAATTATATGTTATTGTACAAAATAAAATTCTGTCTCTCAGAAGAAAAAAAACATTGTCATAAATAAATAAACAACAAAAAAATAATGATAGTAGTCTTCCTGAACGAAAATGAAATATCTAGTAATAATAGTAATAATAATAACAATCTCCCTTACATTTCTTTCGAAAGGCAATGAATGTGTGAGTGAATGTGAGCGTGAATGTTGGTCGATAGGGCTGATCTTTAGTGGCGCATTCGCTATTTCAGCTGTAGGAAAAACCCTGAAAACCTACAGCACCACCTTGAAAACTGAACTTTCATTCCGAGGATTGAACAAATTATGATTCCAGGGGCCATATCAATCACGAAAATAATTCTTAGTTAATTAAATGTTTGCAACTTTCGCTTCTTATGGGAATTTTGAGGTTTCATGTTTGGTATGGAATTGGTAGATTTAACGGATTTGTGTTTTTCAAGCTTCTTAGACTCTATACTCAAGTTACTTTTATTTTTAACATAATCGTTCAAAATGATATTTGAAAAAATTGATAAAAGGTGAAAAAAAATTTGTTCATATTGTTTACCACAAATACAAATTTGAGAAAATTCTCCGAAGGAGTAGTCTGATTGAATACTTAAGAATGTTAATTTTCCAAGCAAACATTTTTGATTTGTTGACCGCAAAAATTGTATTTCCATTTGATGATTATTAATAATTGATTCAAATATAGCATACATATGAAAAAATACCATATTGACATGGACAGTGGGAATTGAGAGACCTCCTCTTTGCAACTCATCAAAATATTTATTTCCTACAAAACTACCCTTTTTTTCAATTATTAGAGATAAACAGATACTGCAGTTCAATTTCTTTGAAGCACTGTGAGATCCATAACCTAAAACGTATTTTCTAGCAGATTCACTCACATCACAAGCACATAAATAGTCAGAATCTAATATTTGAATAAAAGTACCTAAATCATATTCATTGTTATCAAAAGAAAAACAATCCGTTTCGTCAGCTTCAACTGCAAATTTTTTTAAAATTTCATTGAAAGAAAAACTTTCTCCATTTGATTTGAATATTTGCCTTACACGATTTTTTTTTCTGCATTCAAAACTTCATCTACTGACACATTATAATTACAACCACTCAAAAGTCTGTAATTTCCAGAACGTTTTTCCAGTTTTTCGGTAGTGAATTTGCCTGGTAAGAAGTACTCAATATCATAAACTGTAAAACTGTACTGTATCATTTCCAAGAAAGTTTTTGTACTTTGAAGAAGCGCTCTATATGTATCACTTGTAAGGTGTCCATTAGTTTCTAACTTGTGCCACTTATTTATCCAAATACATTTTTCCAAATATTTTACTCTGTAATCATCAATTTCAGAAATAGGTTTTGAAAATTCATTCCTCTTGATAACACCCTTTTTAAAATTAGTATTATTGACTATATCCCACCAATTTCTCATCAATTCTAAAAAATCTGCAGTATCTGTGAAACCAAAATCTTTCAAAGCAGCTATTGTGGAATGGTGGAATAAATTGTCTGCCAATGGTACTTTCTGTTTCTCGAAATTATCAGGATATAATGTTTTGAAGTTTAATTTGTGTGCCTTTTTTATTACTGAATGTTTCTCTGATTCATATACCCCCTCAATGTCACTTAATTTAGCATATTTACTTTCACCTGTTTTGAAATCTGTATAGACAAATGTTTTATCAATATTTTTTTAATTAAATCAATTGTTTCGAACATTTTTCATAATATGAACAAAATCATATGTTAGAAATATAGATTTTCCATCTTTGGATGGATTCATAAAACTGTTAGAATTTGACAAATTTTTGAACATTCCTTGATTGATCCTACAGTTAACAGACTTTTACCTATCAAATTATCAAAAGAATCAATCATATTTGCATCGGTTTGATCTGAGTTGCTTCCAAATCTTGCTAGAATATTTTCAAGTTGGGACCACCTACTCAGTTTTAAATCAAAAGGAAAAATCCATTTCAACTCATTGAATCCCAACTTAGTATTACCAAGGTAAACTTGGACCTGCATCTCATTTAATATTATAATTTGTGAAGTTATTCTCAGTTCATTCTCATTATCAGAAACTAAAACATCTGGTTGCAAACCTAATAGGTAGAAATAAAGATTACTATCAGTATGATGAACTTTCCAATTATCAATTTTTAGTTTTTGGGCATATTCCCTAACTAATTGATCGTAACTGTGGATAATATCTGATTTTTCAAACTCTTCTACTGAATTATTATGAACATCTAAACATTTCTGACGTCTGTCATCGGGATTAGTTCTCAATAATGTTGCAGGTTTCGAAAAATATTTTGGTAAATTTGGAAAAATTGAAGGAACTATACTTTTCATTAACTTTGGACGTTTAAGATAATTTTTGTTTTATTGATCTATCTGGCAATATCATGAAAATGATTTGCACATACAACAGACCTTTGAGAGGAGCTCCAATTTTTACGAGGTATTGCAGAAAACCAATTTTTTCGTAATTCCTCATCTTTTGGAAAATACTGAGATATTGTTTTTTTGAGAATCGTAATTTGACTTACACCCTGTCACACAACAACGAGTAGGCATATTGGCATAAAGTAGAAATTCCTTCCAAAAGTAAGAAATGAATACGTAGATAACCTCACAATCACATTTGAGTTCAACACTAATTTTGATGGGCTTTGAACACAATTTCACTGATGAATCGAACACTATATCTTTATCAATATTTCGTAAACTATTTCACATTAATCATACGTTAATTCATTAAGTAGCACACAAATAATCACCCTAGAAATCTACTCAGCTTACTCTAACAAAACAAACAATGACTGATTTCGTCGGCTCGTCGCATCTCGCATCGTCCATCGTCGGTCGCATTAACCGTGTTGCCAAATTTCTTCACCATGGCTCGGAGAATTAAGACGGCTGTGATTCTGATCATTTTATGTCCTACACGTTTCGTTTCCTTGGATATTACGATACTAACTACAATTCATATCAACATCTAACTTGAAAAAAATGACAACATTATCTCAACAACATTCTCAACTTTCAAACGACATAATTTAGATACGGGCCTTCGAGATATTCCATTTTTTCTTCTCATATCAGCTACTCTGACTCTTCCATCGGGTCCTTGAATTATCTTGTCAACTCTTCCTAATTTCCACAAAGAACGTGAAACACTTTCTTCAATAATAACTACCAACTCATTTTCACTTAAATATTCTGAATCGTCGGTTCATTTCGTTCTTTTTGTCAGCGTAGGCATATATTTCTTTGTCCAGCGCTTCCAAAAAGAATCCACCAATTGTTGGGTTCTTCTCCATTCTTTTCTGAAATGTTTTCCTTCAAAATTTCCTAGCGGTTTCTCACCATTGGATGATCCTAGTAAAAAATTATTTGTAGTCAATGCTTCTAGATCAGAGGGGTGGTGGAGACGTGGGTCAGTGGTTGACTATTCAATAAACTCTCTGTTTCTGCAAAGAAGGTTCGTTTCCATTCAAGATGACATAAAAAGCTTTCTTCACACTTCTTACGAGTCGTTCCCATGCCCCTTCCATATGGGAAGCACCAGGTGGAATGAAAATCCAATGAATCTCAGACTGAGGTCTTCAAGTATTTTGTTTTTGTCGAGTTCTTTGATTGATTTCTTCAGTTCTTCCGCGGCTCCCCGAAAATTCGTTCCATTATCCGAGTATATTATTTTGGGGTTCCCACGTCTTGCTACCATTCGCCGAATAGCCATGATTGCTGAATCAGCAGATAACGAATGCGCAACTTCTAGGTGAACTGCTCGAATACTCAGACAGGTAAAAATTACTCCCCATCGTTTCTCTGTTCTTCTTCAAACAGTTACCTTCAGTGGTCCGAAATAGTCGATTCCTGTGTAGGTAAATGGTCTCATATTTGGAGTTAATCTATCATTCGGTAGTTGTCCCATTATTGGTAAAAGAGGTTTAGCATTGCTTATTTGGCATTTCGGGCATTCGGAAAATACGGACTTAACAGCTGCTCTGGCGTGTATTATCCAATACTTCTGCCTCAGCTCATTCAAAACCAACTCCAATCCTTTATGCGCATACTTTTCATAATATTTGTGAATCAATAGAGTAGTGAATTTGCGTGTCGGATGAAGAATATAAGGGCATTTTGTCCTCTCAGACATATATGCTGTAAGATTCGTACGTCCGTCCTAAATTAACAAACCATTCTCTAGAGTTGGTGTAAGTCGTCGTAACCCACTCTGTCGTCTGATTGTCTTATTATTCCTTAGGTCATCAATCTCTTCAGCAAACATATTTTCCTGGCTTTGATGAATTCATCTGATTTCAGCATCTCTGATTTCATCAACAGATAAAAAAATTTTCAGTTCTTTTTTTTCCAGTATATTTTGAATGAATCCCTTTTCCCATGTTGTTCGGATTATTTTTTGTCGAATTTGGAAAATCTCTCTGTCAGGTGAGTAAATAGTAGATTCAGGATTTTTCACTTTCTCCATTTCAGAAAAAGTGTCTTCTGTCGCCAAAATCTTAGATACAATTTCTTGAACAGGCCAGGTAAATTCGTCAGATTCCGAAAGAAAGTATGGTCGTCTAAACCATCTATCAAAGGAAATATTTCTGGTTTTATTATCTTCATACGTCCTTTTAGCATAATCAGCTACATTATCTTTAGTAGGAACCCAATACCAGGAACTACTGTCTGTTAGTTCTTGGATTTCTCCTACTCTATGGGCTTCAAATTGTCCAAGACGATTACTATCATTTTTTATCCAATAGAGTACGATCGATGAATCCGTTCAAAAATAGGTTTGTCCAATCTTAATCTTAAGATTCTCTTTCAAAGTTCTTCCAAGTCGACTTCCCAATACTGCTGCCAGTAACTCAATTCGTGGAATTGTTATAGGTTTGGTCGGGGCAACTCTGGCTTTAGCCATTACTAAAGCAATGTCTATTAAGCGTTTCTGTAACAATTCTCAAGTATTCTACAGCTGCATAAGCTTTTTTACTGCTGTCGCAAAATATATGCAATTGAATTATTTTTGCGAAGGGTATATTTGATGAATAACATCGAGGAATTGATAGGTTATCGATTCTCTGTAGATCTGCCAACTAATAGTGCCAAATTTTGCTAATTTCTTCGTCTACGGGATCATCCCATCCTATTCCAGATTTACAAATCTCCTGAATAATCATACGTCCTCGAATCGTAAAATTTACTATCAATCCAAGGGGGTCAAAAATTGACATCACGATTTTCAAAACTTGTCTTTTAGTTGGTGTATTCATTAGTTGTTCCATATTGTTCAATTCTGCTTTGAATTTGTACACAAAATTGTCCCCTACTGCATTCCACGTTAGCCCCAAAACTCTTTGGAGGTTATCTAAACCAAAGTTCAAATTATTCGGCATGTCGTTGTCCAGAGATAGCATGGCCACTAGATCTTCAGAATTTGACGTCCATTTAACAAGATCAAATCCGCCTAGTTTCTGCACTCGACGTACTTCTAATATTATCTTTCCTGCTTCTTCTACAGTATCAGCACAGTCGAGGTAATCATCCACATAATGCTTCTGAACTATGGCATCAAATATTCGTTGCGAAGTAGCTAGTTCTCGTGCGTTAATACTTTTAATATACTGTGCTTGGAGAACACGTCGCTCCGAAGGTCATCACCTGCATCTCGTATATATTACATGGCTCGTCAGGTTTACCATCTCTCCACAAAAATCTTTGAGAACATTGGTCTTTGTTCCTCACTCTGATCTGATGGAACATTTCCCGGATGTCACTACTAAAGGCAATTTTTCTTTGTCGATATTTCAACAACTCTGCTAATAATGATTGGAGGAGGTCAGGTCCAGTTAACAGGTTGTCATTTAGGCTATTTCCGTTAGATTTCGCAGCGGCATCAAAGACTAATCTCAACTTTTCGTGTTTGTTTTAGTTTTTCACACGAAAATGTGGTAAATACCACAACCTGGGGCTTTCGAATTCGGCTTCCTCCAACGATAGTTTCCGGGCATAACCCTTCTCTACATAATTTTGGATGTTCTCGCAATATTTTTTTTTTTTCATATCTGGATCTTTCTCCATTTGTTTTTCAATACACAATAATCTTCGGAATGCCATAGATTTGCTTTCTGGTAATCGTAAATTGTCAGATTTCCACAGTAGGCATATTTCGAAACGGTCTCCTATACGCCTAGCTGTGTTTTCGATAATTTCCAGTGTTCGGGAATCATCCAGATCTTGTTTGCAACAAATGTGAAACAAGAAATTTTCTATTGATTGTTCGCTTTCATTTATCCCATGTAAAATCCAACCCAAATGTGTTTTGGTGGCAATGGGTAGATGTTCAGGTCCTTGGACAATTTTTCTAGGTATGCTGAGACGTACATTGTCATGACCAATCAACAGCATTGGGCGTTCCTTTCAAGTAAGAATAATCTCGCCAATTTCCTGATTGCATTTTATGTAGAGGTAGGTACAAATTTCTACATTCTACATTCTACATTCTTCATAAAAAACATTTTAGCATTTTCAAAGTCTCCAGAAATATTCATGTCAAAACACAGAATCTTCATGTCGCCGGCTAACATCAATTGTCCACTGTATGCATAAAGGTTGATGAAGTCCTTTCAAATTCAGTAATTCAGCAATAGAAGAGTCCAATAGGGTTACAGTTGATGCTTCATCCAATAAAGCCACAGTTCTGATTGCAGATTTATCAGATCCGTATAATATAACATTCACCATTCGCAGCACACGGTTTTCATTATTTCTCATTGTCAAAATATTTTCTTGGGAATTTTCTGTTGCCATTGTAGCTACCTCAGATGGTCGATTTGGTTAAAAAATATATGAAAGTTTATTGTGGCGTAGTTTGCATCCATTGATTCCACAAGTTTTACTACTTCTTCATTTATTAGTTAGGTGATTTTTCCTCAGACATGAAAAACAGAGTCCCCTCTTGGTTATCTCAGTCCATCTGATAACTTCACCCCAACGGAGTTTCAAATTTGAAGGTAACTTCTGACATAACTCCTTAAGAACCTGAGGGTTTTTCAAATGAGCATCATAATCCAATGATTTTGTTGTGGAAACAAGACACGCAACGTGATTTGAAAACTGTATTATACCTTCCATGTCATGATCTCGGACTGATGGCACTGTTCTAACTCTTGACAAGACGACATCAATAATTTGGTCAGGTCTGCCAAATCTTATCTCCAAAGTTTTGAGAACCGTGCTTAAATTTT
Organism: Chrysolina oricalcia; assembly: GCA_944452925.2. Taxonomy (NCBI): domain Eukaryota; kingdom Metazoa; phylum Arthropoda; class Insecta; order Coleoptera; family Chrysomelidae; genus Chrysolina; species Chrysolina oricalcia. The sequence goes on from OX101818.2 coordinate 34,727,755, forward strand.
GAGGAGACATCATCATCATGTTTTCTGATTGACTTAAGTTTTAGATTCGTCTTCATTTAGGTTCATGATGTTGTCTGTCTGAAGCTTATTTTGTATGTCTTCTGGTACAGTTTCAGTAGGATTATTTCTGTCTGGACGACCTCTCCAAAAACTGGTGGCCAAAGGTAATCATTGTCAAGGTGTCTATTCATTCCTGGCGTCTGCCGTCGCCTTGCACCTGGGTTCTGGGAAATTTCTTCGACTGAATTTCTTGTAGACAGTTGCTATTTTCTTGACTTCTTCTCACACACAGGACTTGTAGGACAGCTCGAAAGGACCAAAATGTTATATAGTTTCGTAAGCAATTAGCTTTCACAAGACAATTCATATCAACATCTAACTTGATGAAAATAACAATATTATCTTAACAACAATATTGATTCGTCAAGCTCTCTGCGATATTGAAGATTACTTCACCACCACTTTATAAATCTATATTAATAGTATATGTGTAGCTATAATTGCATTTGTATGTATATACATATACAGTGCGGCTTTTAATAGCCCCCCACCTGTTAACTTTTGAACGGTTCGACGTAGAAACATGAAAAAAAAACTGTTCCGAGGGTTTCACCAATACTACTTTTTGAAATAAAAAAAATAGTGATTGCACGATAGGGGCGCAGAGGGGCCCATCAACTCAAAATTTTTAAATGGCATGTGGGGTCAAGTGTCACATCGTTGAAAAGAGAATTAAATTCTCTTTACAACCATCCGAATATTTTTGAATTTTGTTTATAATTTTTTTCCCAATTTCGATTTTTATACCTTTCGAAATTTTTAAATCAATGTGCCCCCAGCACCATCAGTCGAGTAATTGCAATGTTTCTTCTCTCAAAAAGTAGTATCGGTAATACCCTTCAAACAAATTTTGGTTTCATTGTTCCACATCCAACCGTTCAAATTTATCGAGGTATGAGTAGTATTCAGATCCGCATTTATATTTGATATTTCGATTTTGAATTACAAAAAAATAATACCGAAATTCAAAATTATTTAGATGGTTGTAAAGAGAATTGAATTCTCTTTTCAACGATGTGACACTTGACCCCACACGCCATTTAAAAATTTTGAGTTGATGGGCCCCCCTGCGCCTCCTATCGTGCAATCACTATTTTTTTTATTTCAAAAAGTAGTATTGGTGAAACCCTCGAAACGGTTTTTTTTCATGTTTCTACGTCGAACCGTTCAAAAGTTAACAGGGGGGGGGCTATTAAAAGCCGCACTGTATATTTCTTTGACGCTTGTTCTACTAATCGTTATACACGATGATGACGTTAAATTTTCAATCCAGTATTATGGACCACACCTTAGATATTTTTAATTTTTGATAACTGTAAAAATTCTTTTATGTATGGAATTTCACATCTGAGATATTTTTACTGCAAGTTAGATATTTTTATCTTTTATCCTTTATATACTTATACAGTTTTACCCTTGTATCAACTATAAGCTCTGTCTATGAAAATGATATTCTTCGACAATGAAGTATGTCTTGATTGATTGATTGAATAAATTATCATACGCCAAAGCCGTAGAAATAGATTCCATAGATCTGAATTCGGCAAGAATGGAAAGTGATTGAAATGAAAAATTGAGTAATCGCAAATCTCAATAAACTAAGCTGAGCGTAACATATAACCATAAGTCTTGAAAAATGAAGTAATTGAATTTCATCAAAACATCATTCAATAGTATCTAAATACGTAATACCAACAAATCATCCGAAAGTCAATCAGTAGTATCGTAAAATACAAGGAAATGAAATGTGTAGGACATAAAATTATCAGAATCGAAATCTAGCAAAATTTTTGAAAAGGATGAGCGAAAGAAGGACCACGCTTGTAGGAAACGATTAACTCGTTATGAAACTTACCCTATTATCTCCTAGATGCCGATGACTTACCCGATTGATTTGCAAATTCAGTTGATGGGTCGCTAGGTGTGAGAAAGAACATTGGAAGAAAAAGCGAATGTAAACTTTATTGATGTTCCGCATTAAGGAAACAATTAAACAACAGAAATGAAGGAATGACTGCTGTAAAATAATTGTTATTTAGTCATAATGTTCTATATTTTTTTATGTGTTATAATGATTATAATATACAGGGGATCACGTAGGCCGTGCTTTAGAAGCTTTTCGACATGTAATTGAATGAGACAATGAAAATTTGGCAAGAAGCCGAAGCGATCATGTTCGTTCATCCCAAATCTAGTCCTCTAGCCATATAGGATGTATCAAAAGTTAATTGAAACTTTTTTATTTCGAACGAAATCCTTTACTTTTCCACGTATGGCTCGATTAGTAGTTAGCTTTTCGATTCTGAGTTCCAGCAATC
>OX101818.2:34735132-34765132 GCA_944452925.2 Chrysolina oricalcia
TGTGAGAATCAGTGAACACAAGAGAAATACTCAGCGAGGAGAAACAGCGAAGTCGGGAATAGCAGATCACGTATGGACTAATCAGCACAGCATCGCATGGTCGGAAGCCGAAGTTATCCACAAAGAACAGCATTGGTATAAGAGAAAGTTTATAGAGTCGGCTTATATTCAGAATAATGACGTGTTCAGTCAGCCGAGCATAGAGATTCGGAATGTGTGGAAGCCACTTATCACTCAACTAGATCGATTGAGATTTCAATGAAAACTCTGTATCAAGACCTATCAAAATCGGTCATCAATAACAACACACACCAAAAAAGGTCTTTGTGACACATTAATTAACATTGATGACCCGAGAGAGACCCCGCGAAGATCATAATTACCGTTATAGCAGGTACATCAGTTGCAGGCTATATAATAAGTATCCGAGATATCTTGTCGCATTCACACACTTGATAACGACAGTAGATGTTAACTGTTGAAACGTCGTGACTCAAACACATGCAAAGAATTTTTTTTTGTTTCTAGACAATGGAGTCCAGAAGAATTCTACTAACACTAATACATTGTCAACCACTTTCAAACAAATAGAAAACTATTTTGCTTTTACATCTATAACGAACTCCAATACGAAACCGGTCAAAATTACTTTCACGGAACCTTTTCAGGTTGAACCTTTGAATCCAAATGAAATAAATTTCATTGGAAATATCAAATCGAATCAAAATTCAACGAAAACCAGGAAACCTTTCCGAAAAGTAACCTCAAAAATCTTAGATTGGAACATTGTAATAAGGAAGAAAAAGATGCTATTAGGAAGTTGTTACGAGTACAGAGATATTTTCCACTGCGAAAACATCCCTCTTAGTTTCTCTAGTGAAATAACTTATCAAATAAAAATGAAAGATGAAATCCCAGTTTTCACAAAATCTTACCGTTTTCCCGAAATTCACAAAAATGAGGTCTCTTCTCAAATTAATACCAAGGGATAATTCAACCGTCCACTTCACCTTGGAGTAGCCCAATTTGGGTGGTTCCAAAAAAATTAGATAAAACGGGCAAACAAAAGTGGCGGATAGTTATCAACTACCGCAAATTGAACGAAAAGACTATCAATGACAAATACCCACTCCTAAATATTACAGACATTTTAGGCAAACTTGGCAAAGCAAACTATTTCACAACTCTGGTTATCACCAAATAGAGATGGACAAAAATGACATTCCAAAAACTGCTTTCTCAACACAGAATGGTCACTATGAGTTGAAACGCATGCCATTTGGTCTTGAAAATACCCATCCACCTTCCAAAGAGTCATGGACAATGTCCTAAGGGGTCTGATAACGAAACTTGTTTAGTGTACCTGGACGACATAATAATATTCAGTACTTCATCAGAAGAACACATTCTCAGAATTAAAAGGGTATTTGACAGACTAAGGAATTCCAATTTCAAAATCTAATTGAATAAATCCGATTTTTTCCAAAAATCAGTTGCTTATCTGGGCCATGTCATCACCCCTGATGGAGTAAAACCTAATCCGGATAAGATTTCAGCAATTCAAAAGTTTCCTATCCCAAGAACCCAAAGAGAAATCAAATCATTCTTAGGTCTGATGGGATTTTATCGATTTTGCCAAAATTACTAAACCCATGACTTCCTGTTTAAAACAAAAGGCAAATATTATTCATGATCAACATTTTATCCAAAGTTCGAAACTTTAAGAAAATTTTGTGCAATGACCCCATACTTCAATACCCCGACTTTCAGAAATAATTCATATTATCCACTGACGCTTCTAATATGGCCATTAATGTATCCCAGGTACAATAGGACAAGACAAGCCCATCGCTTATAGACCAAGAGCCCGTGTTACCATTTTTGGTAGTGATAAGTTTACGCCCATTGACCACTGAAACTTGTATTATCGATGTCGACGATGCTACAGAGATTCTCGCCATACATGATTTCCGGGGCGAAGTTAGGGTAGGGTGCTTATCGATCTGTTGCAAAAATGTGAGTAAAATTCATCGTAAGTATACGACTGAGAGTATTGGGAAAGCAAAGATATCAGGAAAACAATTCGACGCTCTCTGATTGTCAGTCGCCTACATCGTGGCGTTCACCCGCTGCAACCCTCGAAATATGTAAGAAAAGAGAACAACAAAAAAATATTCAGTTTACAACTGACAATAGGGGGATCTTACCATTAGCATTTTAATGACACAAATTTCGCGGGCCAGCAATTTCCAATGGGACGGAAGGGCGCTGGGCCCACCTGTTTCGGAAAAATGTTTAAGCATTTTTTTATGATAAGCTTACGACTGATTCCTGCACAATTATGTTCAATTCTATCTGTCCAATTGAAAAATGCAATTAACAGTCATCAAACGTGTTGCAAATATTACCATTATCAAAAACAAGTTCGTGGAATAGGGCTATATAAAGCACGGCTATATTTTTATCAAAAATATCAGGTGTTTATGACTGATAATCAAACACTCAGGTACAACTTAAGCACGTGAAGATGAAAACACCTTTCTCAGCTGTTCATAGTATGGATAATGCTCAGTTGGTGGCTAAACTAACAAGTTCCCTGCAATTGCGAGGAGCAGCTATAATATGACTATTATTGAAACATCGCCCCTAAATTTTTCAATACTGTAATTTGATGACTGACACTTCCAAATATTCATAACGAATAAACATACCTACCTGAAGTGAACTTGCTTGATCGATTTATTCATGTGTCAGTCATCTCATGTATCGGTGGAATGTTGTCAGTCAACAAATGCAGCGTCGCGCGAAGCGTACTGAACTGTATATTCAGAGATTACTTGCAATTTCCGAATGTCCGTACCTTCTATGAAATGTTTATGACTGACAATCATAAATGTAGTTACAACGTAAGCATGTGGATGTGAAAATACATCTCTCAGTTGTTCTTAGTATGAATAAAGCCCTGTCAATCGATAAAATAGAACTCATGCCACAACATCATATAGTATATCGTTCAAAGAACATGGAATTGAAGTTATTTCATACTATCGCAAATCATATGAGTGAGAAATAAACATTTCGGGTGAGTTATACACTATGCTTTTTCTACGACTAACACAAAGAGTGGCGAAATCATTCTAAACCAAAACTTGACTTTCAATGATCTTTTGTATGACATCAAGTCATAATGGATCAGCGTCAGCATGAGTTAAAAAAAGGGTTTATTTCAAAAATAAGACCATCTTATTTTGTTATATATTTCATCGTCCTCCGACTCCAAATCTGCCAAGGAAATATCTGTATCAGAATCGTCATCGGCGACGTCTTCCAACGGCTGCTCTGCGGATGATTCCATGTCTGTAAAAATATATGCAAACTCATAATTTTTTCCAATATGATACACGGATAAAAATTCTTATCTTACCCAGATCAATTCCATCACTATCGTCCTCTATAATGACAACATCGTTGACGAGGGGAGGGGGGGATTCATCACCTTCAAACCATTTGAAGCTGTATGTGCCCGCTGACTCTACCCATCCACACCTTGTAGGGGTAATTTCTGTAGAATTTTTCAGATATGCGTAAGTCCAAATATTTTCGATATACTGAGCGCGCTTTATTTGTTCTAATAATTTTGTTTTGCATGGTGGTCCTTAAGTAATTTTACACACAATAATGGTAGATTCCTCACTTCAAAATATTACGATAGGACCAAACTTGCTCATATAAAATGTTGCTAATGAGGAAGAAAAAGGTTGAATTTTGAGTTTTTTTTTCAATAACTTTTTACATAAAAATTTGGAATAGGGGGCTGAAGTTTTTTGCTGTTCAGGTTAGCGCTATTTTGTAGCGCATTCCTACTGAAATGACGTATGTTTTAAATTTTTAGCGGGCCTTTGCCACACTTCACATGATTATAGGCGATAAATTCTTGATTAAGGTAGTACAACTAACATTGTGTGAATTTTTTGAGCATAAACTTTTAATATTGAAGTATACCTGAATATTTGTGTACTTTTCCAAGGGCCGAGAACCTTTCTGCCACGAAGTACGTGACTGACGGTAATAGATTCTCAATTTATGCATTATAGATAACATGTTCCCAAATTTTGAAATATAAACTCATCATAAAAAAATACTTTTTCCGAAAAAGGTGGGCCCAGCGCCCTTCCGCTTCATTGAAAACGGCTGGCCCGCGAAATTTGTGTTCTTAAAATGCTAATGGTAAAATCCCCCCTATTGTCAGTGGTGAACTAAATATTTTTTTTGTTGTTTTCTTTTCTTACATATTTCGAGGGCTGCAGCGGGTGAACGCCACGATGTAGGCGACTGACAGTAAGCAAGCGTCGAATAATTTTCCTGAAATCTCTGCTTTCCCAATACTCTCAGTCGTATACCTACGATACATTTTTCTCACTTTTTTGCAACAGATCGGTAAGCCCCCTACCCTAACTTCGCCCCGGAAATCATGTATGGCGAAAATCTCTGTAGCATCGTCGACATCGATAATACTACTTCCAGTGGTCGACGGGCGTAAACTTATCACTACCAAAAATGGTAACACGGGCTCATGGTCTATTATGCCTCGCGCACTCTGAATGAAACCGAACAGAGATACAGTACCATCGAAAGGGAACTTCTTGCGATAGTTTGGGCTTGCAAACAGTTCAGGCCAAATCTTTTTGGACGACCCTTCACAATTGTTTGTGACCACCGCCCACTCACTTGGCTCTTCAATATCCGAGAACCTAATTCGAAGTTATTTCATTGGCGCTTAAAGTTAGAAGAGTATGAGTACAAAATCATTTATAAAAAGGGACAATTGAATTCTAATGCAGATGCACTCTCCCTTATACACCTCAATATGCACGAAACTAATTCGGTATTTAACAACCCAGGTAATGTCAATAAAGAAACCTTAGAATTTCTGAAAGATCTCGCAGAAAATCCACTCGATTATTAAATGCCAAGCACAAGTACAAATAATTTTGAAAAACAACCCAAAATCAATAAACTTTCTGATATCCAAATCAACCCCCCTTTGATCCCAATAACCCCAATCGATCAAATTGAGCACTCTCAATCGGACGAAACACCCCATTCTTTATCTAAGGAAGTAATAAACCATGGAATCCCGATCCGAGACGATATTATCAATAACAAATTATATCAAATTCACGTTTTCAAAAACAAACAAAATAAAATTTCAATCGAACAAGAAACATACGGGATCCACAAAATAATAACTCTATAAGTTCTTTTAGGAGAAAATGAACCTCTCATATTCAATTTCATGAAAGATTATCTGAAACCAACATTAATTACTTCATTCACTTTGAAAATCCACAATTGATCAATAATTTCACAATTATTTACTCAGAAAATTTCAGTAAACAAACCTTCAAATTGTTCAGATGTACAAAACGAGTAAATACAGTTAGGGATCTAGAAGAACAAAGAAGGAAAAACAAATCATCGTGCAATCGAAGAAACTTTACAATATATAAAACGAAATTATTACTGGAAAAATATGAAAAAATCTATAACAAATTACACAAATTCCTGTGAAATTTGTAATAGAGCTAAATATTCCCGAAAGCACCCATATGTCCCATTAGTTTAGACAGAAACCCCATCCAAACCTTTTCAACTGATTCACATTGATGCATTCTTCTATGATTCAAAAATATACCTGACAATTATCGATTCTTTCTCAAAATTTGCTCAAGCAATACCAATCGCTGGAAAATCATTAACATTTGTAATGCTTTAGTAAAATACTTTGCTTCCTTCTGTACCTCTCGAAATATAACTGCCGACAGCGGCCTTGAGTTCAACAACGAAACGGTCAAAGAACTCTTGAAATTTCAAAAAATTAAAATAAATTTCACCACACCCGGACACCACGAGTCTAACAGTCTTGTAGAAAGACTTCACTCTACCCTTATTGAACCTTCACGAATATTGAAAGAAACATACCCTAACGAGTCTAATCTTATCAATTATGCCATATTAGGTTACAACACTTCTATTCACAGTTCAACCGATTTTACCCCATTTGAATTAGTATTTGGCCATACTAACTCAAGAAACCCAGACGAAATTTTCACCCCGAAAGAACTACGTCCAGGAACACAAACAAAAATTAACCCCCGTTTATGAAAAAGTCAAAGAAAAATTAGAATCTCGAAAAGAGAAGGTAATAGCAAAAGTGAACACAGAAGGTAACTCAAATGACGAATTTAAAATCAATCAAAAAGTTTTCAAGAAAAACCCGAAAAATAGGAACAAAAAGAACAACAAGTTTTTAGGCCCATGTACAATAGTAAAAATATTAGAACATAATAAGGAACAATTAAAAAATACTAAAGGCGAAGTTGAAACAATTCACATAAAAGAATTAAGAAAGCCTCCTTTGTTATAGGCTCAAAATGAAGAAACTGAAAATCATGAACCTCCTAATGGCAATGGCATTGACCAAGGCCAATCCAGAAATTGAAATAAAATCAATAAACCCTGCCCCCGGAATCCTTCCATTTAAATTTGGAAATGCAGAAATCACAACGAATAAACACATTTTTTTGAATGACATTGACTTAGGTACACTAGAGTTTGAAATACACAACTTATCAAAAAAATTTCAAAAATGTCAAACTAATTTATATCAGAATCTTAACCAATAAATATGAGCACTTGAAACCATTGATTTACGAAATTTTACATAAATTTGACAATATCCGAAACAACCCGAAAATCAGACACAGTCGAGGTCTGATGAATATTGGAGGAATAGTGCAAAAATGGCTTTTTGGTACTTTAGATTCATCAGATGGCGAACGATATAACAAAGCAATTGAAATTTTGAAAAATAATCAACAGCAAATAGTAAAAGAAGTTAATTCACAAATTTCAGTTTCTAAACAAATAATCGACAAATTTTCAAAACATATTTAATCAATTATCAAAAATCAAAAGGAAATGTCCAAATATATCGAAGACTATAAACCAAATCTCATTAATTTAACAGATCAATTTCATAAATACACTGTATATTCGAGTATGTTGGATCAAATATTTTTAAACGCAAATGTTATCATCACATTTTTAGACAACATAGAAAATGCAATAACTTTTGCAAAATTACACACAGTTCACCCTGATATTTTGAGTAGTCAAAATTTGAAAGATATCCTCATTGAACTGCACAATAACTATAAATCTAAAGAAATCTCAAAATAAGATATAAACTCATGGTACTCGATAATTCAGACAAATTGTTATTTTTCGGAATCAAAAATCATTTTTGCCATTGAATGTCCTATAATTTATCCTAAAACCTTTCAATATGTCCATCTTTTCTCAATACCATCATTCCCAAAAAAACCTTATTTGGCTCTCGAAGAAGAAACATACCAGTATATGGACCAACCCTGTATGCAAGTGTTAGATGTATACATTTGCAGCCATGAACAGTTGAAATTCCACCCAGAAGAAGACTGCGTGGCAGCCCTCATCCAGGACAAAGATGTTAGGTGCCCTCAAGTGCCGATAAAACCACCTACACAAATATTCAACAAAATCAATAAAGAATACCTCATAACAATCACCTCGGGATAAACCAAAATGAAGTCTAGTTGCCCGGAGGAACAATTCTTCACAGTCAAAGGTAACACCCTTTTAAGAATACCAATAAACTGCAGTCCCGAATATAAACATTATAAATTCGAGAACCACCAAAAAATACAACCCTGGAAGGCCACTCATCTTGCCAAAAATCAGCAACGAAGTTTTGGAAATGGAAACACTCCGAAGAAAACCATTAACAATAGAGAACATCCCATTAGAAGATATCCACCAAAAAAAAAACACATCGACGCAACCAATCAATTATCGATAAATGATATCGATAATTTCCAATCAAATAACTGGACCTTATGGTTAATCATTTGCATCGCTGTTATTGTTGTAGTATTTTTCAGCATTCGAAAAATATACGCTCAAAAAACAGACCCAATTCCAAAATCGAAATTAAACTTGAAGAAAAGGGAAGCAGAAGTTCGCCTTCAGCCCTGTTCCAGCCCGAAGCCGAAATTTATGGAGGGAGGAGTTATATCAAGATATCATACGATAGTATAACATTACGGATGCATGTTCCCCAGGTCGTTCCCCGAAGCCAGTCTGCCGACTTAGCAACATACGTCACTTGAATCGATGTTATTTATATACCTCAAATGTAATTATTCATTATTCAATTTCTGTCCTTTGTCACGTTAGTTCAAATAAATCTTTTTCAAAAAGTCCTTCGGCCAATCGTTTGAAATAATTCGCGTTTTGACTTTTGTCTACTTGTGCTTCACGAACCAATAAAACGGGTGGTGCTCGAGGAGCAAGGGGAATGTCAATCGGTGCTTGAAGCCCCACTAAATGGAATGCATGGTCATACGCTCTGGGTAGCTCTGAGGAGCTCCTCACTTTAAATGGAAAGCAGCTATTGTTCTCGGAACGTTCAATTCATGTTTCATTTAAGTCGCAAGATTCTGGCCTTCTATGGTATATGCACGGAACGTTTCACTGATAATGTTTCCGGAACACACACGCATAATCATTCCAAGAACATATCATTTTGACCATGTCTCTTTTGAAAAACCGAATCATGTAATATATCCCAGCAAATATTAACTGCCAGAAACGATCGGCCTTCAGATGAAAAAAATGGCAGAATGAAGACAACGGCATGCCTTCATTGGACCAGTTGAAATTAGTAACGGCATTCTCAATACGATATGTTGCGGATGTTAATTTGCAAAGGATCACGACAGGTTTTACTTCAACTTACCACCCCCGGAATATCAAATCTGCCCCTCCTGCAGATTCACTACTGTCTGTTATTAAGTCGCAAGGACACGTTCTATACTTGATTTCAAATTACCCGCCTTTTTGTAGCGGACCGTAGTTTTCTGTGAATTCTAGTTCGGTCGGTGTTTCGTGATCGTGAAGCGTGTGTTGTGTGTTCACAATACATACCAAAATTGTGGAAGTTGATATACATCACGATTACTGATTGAGAATATTGTGTTATCCATCTTACTGCTTGAACACGGTGTAATAAAATTAGTTGTTGATTTCCAGGAAAAAAGGTTAGCTTTTAATTAGATGAACATGCCATATTTTGAATCTCTTTTATGTCTAGCTTATCCAATTCATCATTTCTGTGCTTCAAAAGTCTACAACCAATGGGAGAAATAAAACTATGGTAACTATGCACAGCAGTCCTACTCAAAGTATGAGATTAGGAAAAAAATACAAAGGATAATATTTGGCTTTCAAAACTAGAGAACCATACAAATATAACTCAATGTAAAGAAAATTGCGATATAAACATTTCAAGGAGACATCTTGCATTGTTAGTTCCGTAGGCGCAACTCAACTACGCAACCCAACAAATCTGATCTTTATCGACAGTTTCATCGAAAGTCGAAACACCGGCTAAGTGAAGCCACCCAAAATTAGGCCGGTTCGCTCCCCCAAGACAGGGCCATGCTCTGGTGGAGCGAAGAAATCAACATTCAACCCACCATGTGTTGGAAGGGAAAGAGCTCCACCTAAGAGCCAGATCTTCATGAAGAGATCCGATTTCGAGATCATATCAGGGAGTTCAACTGATTTCAAGAAGAAGAGAAATTTCAGAGCAGCCAAAACTCAAAGTCCTCCAGCAATGCAGATCAGCAGCTCGCAACGAAGTCGGACACACTCCTCCCCCACTAAGACAGCAAAGAGAAGAGAGAGAAACTACCCCTAATGCCCTTCAGTGCAAAGAGACGCTCCCCCATAGTGATAGGATACTCCCCCACAAGATGAAAAAACGATTGAAACGGTAATTTTTTCCTCCGCTTCAAACACCTTTTTCTGAGGGAAATCACCCCCTGATAAGAAACTTAAACTCTACTATGCTCAGACGACGAAACAATGCAAGTTCACTGTTGATAGTTCTAAAGACATGAGATTAGGTGAGTCAAATGCAATAGGGGAAGGATTAAGGGACGAAAAACCCAACACTCCATCCTCTACATTTGAAATCTCAAGAAAAATGGAATTTACAGTAAACCAAACACTTGTCGGTACGAGAAGCAGAAACCATATCATATTAGCTCCGGGTATATCAGACTCACCAAAAGCAGCATCACCGATAGGGCCCTTGGACCCGGCGAACATTCCCCAGCTGGGTACGCTCAGACTCTGGGAATCTTCGATAGAGACCCTAAGTGACAAGGAGTCTAACACACCCAACTTCCCTCCTCAAGTTCCTGAGAGGAGCAGTACCCGAAGTCCACCAATTCACCACACTTTCCTCTCACCTGAGTCGGAAAACAACAGAAGTCCAAGCATTCAGCACACCTATTCCAACGTACTGGAAGTAATTACAAGTCCGATCATTCGCCTACCTTTCCAGTCAAATAAACCAGACGCTGACACACAGAGTAAAGTGGACGTTCAGCACACTTTCCAGTTAGTTCAAGACACTTTCCAAAGAATGGAAAGTGCGGAGAATGACAAGACAGACAACCACCATCAGACTTCCCAATCTTTCACCACACTTTCGAACAGTTAGAAAGTGTTGAGAAAGCTGAACTTGGAGCTATCATACACCAAAATCTGACGCTGGTACCGGCAGGCATGAATGAAGGAGCCATAGGGGTTTACCACACCTTCCACTCCAAAAAGACCAGTCAGAGAGGAATTCACCTCGGTCATGTTAGCTCCCGGCCGGCCAGCTCCAAGCCGCCACATTCGATTATTCCACCACGGCCAAAAATGGAACCTGTTTTTTTTTCAGGGTAAAATTAATTGTGTTTATTCGGTAGCCACCAAAAAAGAATTATGATGACGGAAAGGAGTATTTTTGTAAATTTATATATACATAAAAAACGATTTAGACAGAAAGTAACCCTAAATTTTGGGATGTATATAAGAATATTATTAATGCAAGAATGAGTTTGTGAACGAATAAAAAGAAAAAATGTCCAAGAATATGAATTGGCAATTCATGTCTTATCTCTCTATATTTCTTCCACAACATTCGATCATTTCAACCTGAAGAAGTGACCGGCCTCGAAGGGCAATTGTCTTGGGATGCATATAAAATAACTATTAATGCAAAAATGACTTATTGAACGACTTCAATGAAAGAAAAAGTGCCAACTCCAAGCATACGAAGTAGTAGTACATGTCATATCTCGCAATATTTTCACCATAACATTTGATTGTTTTCAACCTGAACCTGAACAAGAAGTGGCCGGCATCGATCGGCAATGACTCTGGGATAAAATAAGATTATCATTATTGCAAAACTAATTTTTTGAACGACTTTAATGAACAAAAATGCACAAGCTCCAAGCGTGGAAAGTGTCAAACTTCGCAATATCTTCACTAACATTTTCGATTATTTGCAAGCCGAAGAAGTTGCCGGCCTCGTCCGGCAATGGTTTTGTGATGTGAATGAGATGATTATCAATGCAAAAATAATTTTTGGAACGACTTTGATGAACAAAAATACGCCAGCTCCAAGCATGAGAAGTGACAAATTTCGCAATATCTCCACTAACATTTTCGATTATTTGCAAGCCGAAGAAGTGGCCGGCCTCGACCGGCAATGGTTTTGTGGTGTGAATAAGATGATTATTAAAGCAAAAACGATTTATTGAAAAACTTTGATGAACAAAAAAACGCCAGCTCCAAGCGTGGGAAGTGACAAATTTCGCAATTTCTCCACTAACATTTTCGATTATTTGCAAGCCGAAGAAGTTGCCGGCCTCGACCGGCAATGGTTTTGTGATGTGAATAAGATATTTATCAATGCAAAAATGATTTTTTGAACGACTTTGATGAACAAAAAAACGCCAGCTCCAAGCGTGGGAGGTGACAAATTTCGCAATATCTCCACTAACATTTTCGATTATTTGCAAGCCGAAGAAGTTGCCGGCCTCGACCGGCAATGGTTTTGTGGTGTGAATAAGATGATTATTAGAGCAAAAATGATTTATTGAAAAACTTTGATGAACAAAAAAACGCCAGCTCCAAGCGTGGGAGGTGACAAATTTCGCAATATCTCCACTAACATTTTCGATTATTTGCAAGCCGAAGAAGTTGCCGGCCTCGACCGGCAATGGTTTTGTGGTGTGAATAAGATGATTATTAGAGCAAAAACGATTTATTGAAAAACTTTGATGAACAAAAAAACGCCAGCTCCAAGCGTGGGAAGTGACAAATTTCGCAATTTCTCCACTAACATTTTCGATTATTTGCAAGCCGAAGAAGTTGCCGGCCTCGACCGGCAATGGTTTTGTGATGTGAATAAGATATTTATCAATGCAAAAATGATTTTTTGAACGACTTTGATGAACAAAAAAACGCCAGCTCCAAGCGTGGGAGGTGACAAATTTCGCAATATCTCCACTAACATTTTCGATTGTTTGCAAGCCGAAGAAGTTGCCGGCCTCGACCGGCAATGGTTTTGAGATGTGAATGAGATATTTATCAATGCAAAAATGATCTTTTGAACGACTTTGATGAACAAGAAAACGCCAGCTCCAAGCGTGAGAAGTGACAAATTTCGCAATATCTCCACTAACATATTCGATTATTTGCAAGCCGAAGAAGTTGCCGGCCTCGACCGGCAATGGTTTTGTGGTGTGAATAAGATGATTATTACAGCAAAAATGATTTATTGAAAAACTTTGATGAACAAAAAAACGCCAGCTCCAAGCGTGGGAAGTGACAAATTTCGCAATTTCTCCACTAACATTTTCGATTATTTGCAAGCCGAAGAAGTTGCCGGCCTCGACCGGCAATGGTTTTGTGGAGTGAATAAGATGATTATTAGAGCAAAAATGATTTATTGAAAAACTTTGATGAACCAAAAAACGCCAGCTCCAAGCGTGGGAAGTGACAAATTTCGCAATTTCTCCACTAACATTTTCGATTATTTTCAAGCCGAAGAAGTTGCCGGCCTCGACCGGCAATGGTTTTGTGATGTGAATAAGATATTTATCAATGCAAAAATGATTTTTTGAGCGACTTTGATGAACAAAAAAACGCCAGCTCCAAGCATGAGAAGTGACAAATTTCGCAATATCTCCACTAACATTTTCGATTATTTGCAAGCCGAAGAAGTTGCCGGCCTCGACCGGCAATGGTTTTGTGGTGTGAATAAGTTGATTATTAGAGCAAAAATGATTTATTGAAAAACTTTGATGAACAAAAAAACGCCAGCTCCAAGCATGAGAAGTGACAAATTTCGCAATTTCTCCACTAACATTTTCGATTATTTTCAAGCCGAAGAAGTTGCCGGCCTCGACCGGCAATGGTTTTGTGATGTGAATAAGATATTTATCAATGCAAAAATGATCTTTTGAACGACTTTGATGAACAAAAAAACGCCAGCTCCAAGCGTGTGAAGTGACAAATTTCGCAATATCTCCACTAATATTTTCGATTATTTGAAATGACAAAATGAATTAAACTAAATTTTGAAACGAATTCCTTGAATGTTTAATTATGCTTGTGATTAGTTCGGAAGACTGAAATAAAGTAAACAATAAAATGAAATACTGAAGTGAATAAAAATTGCTCTCTTCCAAATTACCTACATACGGTCAATAAATACATAATGAAAAAATAACGAAATGATAAAATAACAAAATAAATAAAAAATACTCTGACAACAAATACACAGGAATATCCAATACTGAATAATTTTTTTTTAGAATAAATAAAAAATCAACAAAAGTATTTCAAACACTATCACAAACTTGACAAATAAAATATACTCCTTTCGGAGGAATCTCAAATTGTACATTCTTATGCCGAATACATTTCTCATGTATGAATCTATGGCACATTTCACACATGACCATGGTATCCCCAGATTTGTCATCACTACCACAATACAGACATGCGTCTACCATGTCGCTTGATCTGGCCAACAACATTTTCTTTAAGTACATTTGGTATGAATTTGGGTCAAAATTTGAATCAAAGCCCATTTTATTCATTAGACATGAACCAAAATATATTGTGAATATTCCACAGTTATACATGTCCCTTTGTTGTGGTAATGACATTGTTTTTTTTTTTTAGATCTGAGCTGATATTTTTGGATTTTTTTTAATTATATTTCTTTATGAAAATCATGAATTTCTCCAAAAACTGATCGCCTTCATTGACACCAGCAGGATCTAAATAAGTGAAATGATTTTGAGAAAAATCAATGAAAATGAGGACCCAGTGGTCGTTGTTCTGATTAAAAGGCATAATTATCAGCGAATTTTCTGTAATGTCTGGGAATAGTGTTGAGATATTTCTTTTTTCCAAGAAAATCTCTCTACTAAATTCATCCCCAATTACTGTGATTCCTTCTAAGAGAGAATCTTTCAGGAAAATTTCCAAACAAAACATGATTAGATTTCCATCCAACCAGCATTCATAAACATTCTGATTATAGACTTCGGGCTCATTCAATCTTTCGTATGAATCATTAAAGAGAAATGTCATATGTTCCGCATGACGTCCTAGGTAATCATACCTAGCTACCACATATGATGTTTTCCTAGGCTTTTCGTAGTATCTATGATTATCAATTAAATGGTTAGCGAGAAATATGTGTTGCCTGTAAGGAACGTGGGATTCGTTTTCATTGTTTCTGTTGATTTTTGAATAATAACTTGCTTTATAATATGAGTGAACTCTCTTGACTCGTTTACTCCACTGTTCCTCACATACATTTTTGTTTCTTCTCTTGGAAGCACACCTGTTCTTACTTACGTTATGTTTCATTAGTTTATGTATTCCCAACACATACTTCCTCACTTTCCGGATAAATCTGGAGCATTTGAGGTACAGATTTTTCGAAAGAATATTATTTTTCAAAATTCCGAAATAACTTTCGATTGGTGCATTGCAGGAACGTTCTCCTAATATAAGTGATGTCCACAACGGTAGATAGGTAATGTAATTCTCGATAACTTCATTAAAAAACTTTGGATTGTAATAAGGATTTATATCTTCTGTTCCGTCATTTTGAATTAAATTCAGTATCCTATTCTTTCTTGATTCAAAATCTATAAAAAACTTTGATCTTTTGTACATACTTCCCTTCTCATCGATTTCTTGGATGTGCAAAAATTCTGAGGAATTGATTTCATCGTAATTTTTGGAATTTATAGCATGTTGTTCAGTCAATTTTGAAATTTGTTTCAATGAATCAGTAGCTGCTAAGCTTTTATATTTGGAACAGGTAAGGATAACTAAATGACCAAACCATGTATCAATATCATCTTTAGACTTCATGTCAGTGACTGAAGCAAAACTTTCCTTTAAATTTTTTTTACTTTATCATTTACGAAGGATTTGTTGATGCAATTTGAGAATAGTTTCATCATATGTGCACAACATAACGCAATATGAGTAATGTTTTCATCACACACATCCTCTGAAACAACATCGAAGCAATAATTGATATAATCAATCAATTTCATATCGTTGAAAGATAGACAGGCTGCATTTATCTCAGCCAAACTGAAATCAGTGACAACCCGATCGAAAATAGGCCACTTTGAACTGAAAGCAAGCCAGTAGGATTTAAAACTATTCAGCCACCCCAAAATTGCAGTTATTGTATGGGTGCAAGATATGAAATCCGAAATAGTGCAAACATCATTACTTGAATCTTTTTTAATTTGACTAACTAGAGAATATAAAAGAATCCGTTTTTCTCCAGGTATCTTATTCGACTGACGAATAACCGTACCTGTAGCATCTGAATAAACAGTAATTTTTCTTTTTTCATCTCTCATAATACTGGTTTTTATCATTTCCATTTGTTCTTTACTATGGATGTATACAAGCAGTGGTTCGCCGGTTTGCTGAATGTAATGTCCATTTTCCCTCCTCATCAGGTGCAAATCAATGAGGTCATCGTCATGCCTATCTAACCTATCAGAGTTTCGGATCTGATGTTTTTCAAAACTCCCTTAGACTTGATCGCTTGAAGATTATTTTGTTCAATTAAATGAGATTTGGAATATATGGCTGAGTCTATTAGCATCCCGAGTGGTTTCTCATTGGTATACTTCTGGCCTAGCAACTCACGTTCTATTCCTCTCACTTGCCTGGTCAAATGAAACTCATGAGTGAAATCATATGAAGAGCTTTTCACAGTAAACAGCAGTCCCTTTTCAGTTTCAGATTGGGTCAAGTCGCGTTTTATCACAAATGTTTTACATGTCAGATGACTACAGTAGGCATATATTGTAACAGTTCTGTTATCTTTGGAAAACCAATACTTCTTTACATTTATTGTACATGTATTGTTAACATATTGAAAAATCTTGGATTTTAACACGAAAACGTATATACCCTCTTTCAATTTGTTTTCGAAGTTTTCATCACGGATTGCTGCACACTCATTGGGGGATAAATAGAACTCTCCTTCTGAAACAGTACACGAAAATTTCCTCTGGAACTTATTTTTTTCAGTGGCACTGGAGCTCTGGTAAGAAATGTTTTTGCTCCCAACTGGTAGAATGAATGGTTTTTCACATAATTTTGTGAAAGATTTGTCGAATACATTTTTTACTGAATCTGCTACATCAACTTCTTCGTCGGTTATTCTTGTACTACTACCATTTGATAAATTCGAAACTCTAATTATCGAATCCATATCGTTTACGTTTTCCATTTGATTGGTCTCCATATCATTACCATCAGTTTCCATGATAGTGAAATACATTGAAACATTTTGAGAATCCTTACTTAGTATCCGTTTGATATTTTTTCTATAATAATAAGTATCATTGCCGTAAAATTTCATAGCTGCTCTCCTTATCACTTCGTTTTGAATATTCAACTGCTTTGAACAATTGTAGGACATTTTCAGTTCATTGAAGTATTCGGCTAATTTCTTCTTACAGATAACTAATCTACATGGTTTTGTTTCCATTCTCTCCGTTACTGAATCCATGATTTATTTATTTTGTTGAGTTCAGTGGAGCGCCAACGTACGTCTCAACAAAACTGTGGGTTGTGCGTTCCTCCTACGAATGAAAATGTTATATTACGTATGATAAACAACCTCATCAGTTAGTGTAGAGGAACAAAGTGATTTCATATCAACCGCGAAATGCACAAATCAGGAAATTTATCATATCTATTTGGATGATTATATCTCATATAATAAGCAAAGAAGTTTCCTACGGATAAGTCGTATATTCCCATGATTTATTAGATATACAAGCAGAGCATGATATGTCATATATGAAACATGTAGTTTTTCTTCAAATAATATTTTTTTAAATTATTTGTTAACAAATTTGAGGACACTTCTATGCTGTGTAGATTTTTGCTTCTAGAAATGAAAGGCCATACAATAAAGGGTTCAATATTAAGCAATGTAAGAATGACTTCGCAAAATATCAGACTACTGAAAGAAAGAAATATGAGTACACATTGAATGTCCAGTAGGAATAAAACATCAGTAGATTGATAAGTATCGTGATATCATCACGAAACTAACTGGCGTTTTGCCATGGCATGCTTAAGTTCGGTAAGTAATTTTTTAATTTTGTCCACCGTTAGGGGAGATATGAGCATTAATATTATCAATAGTGTATGTTCTTATTTCACCTATGCAAAGTAAAAAGGGACTTATGGTATCTTTAACAACATTCAAAATCGAGTATTCCATGGTTTCCTTCATATTTTTTTCTGAATAAATAATTTACTGAAACCTTTGCAGGTGAAGCAATACACTGCATTTTTCAATAGAATATTATGCCACTACGAATTACGGTATGAAATAAATATAAACAATTTGTAGTCACAAGCGAAAAGTTTAATGAGAATTCAATTATTAGATGGATATTCACTACATTATCAAAATCAATTTCAACTAATATGCCTAGGATACATAAATAATTTCAAAATATAAATTCCATTATCTCCCTTAACGATGGGATAAAATTGAAAATGCATCCACTGTTGGATATAGAATTGAAATAAGTTCCATACGATGTGTCTCGTGACCTAACTGCCAATTTAATTTTTTTCTCTCAAATGACGCAACGCTTGTGCGAATGACTTCATAAAAAAGATAGGTATCGAAAAAATATTGAACCATTAAAAAAATGATGATTAAAATATTTTTTTGGTAATTCCGGTGCCTGGGGAGTGGAAAGGACTCTGCACCGCATTAATGAAAAATTGACTTTGCGTGAATTTTCTCATATTTTTCATGTATTGAGGAGCTCGTAATCAAAAAGTCTTCATTGCAATAACGATCTAAAATATTTATTTCAGAATATAGAAGAAGAACATTAATAAATTAATTAATGAATTGAAAAAGGTAGACATAAATAGAATAGACACTGCATCAAACAAGAAGAGAACTGTTGCGGATATAGTTAACGACAAGCTATAGGAAAGAAATAATCAAAACACAAAATTATTCTAATATACAATAATAATATAATAAGTGATAATACCAAAATCAGTCATTTATTTGTCTATTTCACAACATATGTGTACATGACTCTTATTTCGAATCTAACAAATACTTGGCATGCACCAATACCAAAACATTTAACATACAATTTTTGTTGAACCTCTGACAAGCGCAGAGGTAATCGAATTGATAAGCAATTTGAAAAATGAAAATTTAACAGGCATGGTTAACATTTCTATAAGATCATTGAAGTTTTGCAAAATTGAGCTATCGAAAACCATCGCCTTTGTTTTAAATAAATCCACATGACCTAAAGATAGGAAAAGTGATACCAATATACAGGGCTATTCAAATTCGTTTCTGTACATAGGGATCTCGTAAACAATAGGAGATAGAGTGTCGGTTTAATTGTAATAAAGTTGCGTATTTTAGAGACCTATTCAATGATGTGAAAAAATCGAATTTAGCTCTATTGGTTCTGGAGATATATAGGAAAAACCAAAAAATCCCAAATTTTTTTTTATTCGCAGACATATTGGAAATCTGTCCACATTTCGATGTTGGCACTTGATGTGGGTTATCAGAATATGTCCATGAATCTTTTATACAGGGTGTCATCTGACTTGGGCCACCCCCATCTTTGAATTTTTAAATACGGACCTATATTTTTTGTTTTTTTGGATCGTCGACGTTCACTTCATACTGAGAAATTAAATTTAATTTTATATTTCGGGATGTTTCGGAAATATTTTATTATAATTGGGTTAATTATTCCCTTTTAAATTACGGCCCCGCAAATTGGTTGACTATGTTAAATAAAAACACAGTGGCAACTTTCACGTCTCCTCATGTACCATAGTGTTTTTCGAGAGTATTTTTTTCATTTTTAGGTACCAATTCATATTTCTTCACATTTTCAATGCTCTTTGAGCGTTTTCTACAATGAACTTTGAATAGCAAAACCTTTTATGATTATCTGAAACATATCTAGAACAAAAATAGATTATATGTATTTTGATAAGCTGAAAAAGGAATGATAGCAATAATTACATCCGAAACCAACACTATAATTGTAATAAAAATTGAAATGAAGGAATTTATATACACAAAAAAATGAATGGCGCAATAAATGTTCGAATTGGAGTCCTTCCATTTCAAGACATTATTGAACTCGTTTTTTCATATTATTTATTGCCCTCAATACACTTCTTTGCTGCATTGTTGCGGAAGCATTCAAAATCCTCAATCTCAAGTCTTTCACATTTTCTTGCACCATAAGTGATTCTTGGAGATAGAAATATCATAACACCACATTTTCGCTAGTTCCGCTGAAGAAAAACGGGACATGATGAAAATTTATTATGAAAACCATTGAAACCGTTTGAGCTCTACCGTTTGAGCATCTATTTATTGATCCATGTATATTTCAAAAACCTCAATTATTATTGATAATACTGAAAATAGGAACATTCTCAATAAAAATTTTAAAAAAAACATGATTCCCCTTGAAACGGAAAAAATCCTACGATAAAAAAAAGTTATTTATGTAAAATGTAACAGAAAACAACCACTTCCCCGGCTAATGCCAAGATATACATTGAACTACATCTAATAGATATTGAAAAATGAAGTTATTGTTGTAATATCTAACAGAAAACAAATACTTCCCCTGTTAATTATGGAAAATAGCGACTCTTGTTTGTTTTAGAGTCGCAGATGATTCCACAACTGATTATATGAACATCCTGTTCATATTTTCAAATATATATTATCAATATATTTTATAGCTATTAATGTAACGAGATAATTATGCGATTTATAACAATCGGGGATGTTGCCAGGCGACGAGGCGCTTTGCTCCGAGTCCGCCTGTGCAACTTCCGAGATTTGTTCAAATTGTTATGTTGTTATGATGTTTATAATTTGTAATGAAGATTCAACTTAAAGGAAGATCAATATTCAATGATACGATAAGTGTATTTTTGGTAAGTCTGTAGATATCGATTTTTTCAGTGAATTCCAAAAATTTTATCATCATCACGAGTTCTTCTATATATAAAGAATTCGAACAAACTGACGGAAAGCCAATTTTCCATAGATGCGGTGCGACTCTAACCTAGCTAAATGTTATCATGACTATCTCGTAGCTTATACGCTTTTGTTCATCTACACTTCGTATGAGTTGGTTTATAAAAAAAAAAATATTGGTACCTACTTACTGTGTGTTGCTGGTATTAGTTCTTCCTATTGGAAAGAAACACGTGGAGATGACATGACAAATAAGGTTACGTAAACTCACTTATACTAGGTTTATCTATATCTGGTATTTTAACAGAAAACTACACAATATTCAACACTTTGTTTTGCTCCGTATTGGTAATGTTTGTCTCTCTATTCTCTGTGAAAATCAATTCATTCTGACCACAATGAAATCTCTATTCTTCGATCACGTGAATACGTTGCACTCTGGCGGTACATTTAACAGAGACATAATGTTGCGAAGTTTCATCGCGTATGGTGTCACTTTGCAGAGTTCTCAAGGACACATTCAATGCGCCCTAGTAACGTAATAAAGCCAATCACAGAAACATAATAAGTCTGCACTATTCCATAACCTTAAATTATATTTTCCGTATTTAGAATAGTGTATAATGCAGAAAAATTGTAGCATAGTAAAAATTTGCTAATAGAATTTAAAAATATGAATACTCAATTACATACCGGGTGTCAACGAATATATTAGACAAGTCATAACTTCTGGAATATTAGGTACAGCAAAATGAGATTTGGTATAGGTAATTGGTGTGTGAAGAAAAGAGTTTTCGCATATTTTATAATTTTCAGTCACTTCAATTTTCTTATTTACATCTTTGCCGGTCGAGGCCGGCAACTTCTTGTTAGTGAAGATATAGGTTTGAAAATTCCTATGCTTGGAGCTGGTACTTTTTCGTTGATTGGGTCGAGCAGAGAGTCATTTTTGCATTACTTGTTGTTTGACTTGCATCCCAAAACAATTGCTGTTCGAGACCGGTCACTTCTTCAGGTTAAAAATAATCGAATGTTTAGGTAAAAATATTGCGATTTTTGCTATGAACTACTATATCATATGTTTGGAGCTGGCACTTTTTCTATGATTGAATTCGTTCAAAAAATCATTTTTGCATTGATGATTATCTTATTCACATCACAAAACCATTGCCGGTCGAGGCCGACAACTTCTTCGGCTTGCAAATAATGGAAAAAATTAGTGGAGATATTGCGAAATTTGTCACTTCCCACGCTTGGAGCTGGCGTTTTTTTGTTCATCAAAGTCGTTCAAAAAATCATTTTTGCATTGATAAAAATCTTAATCACATCACAAAACCATTGCCGGTCAAGGCCGGCAACTTCTTCGGCTTGCAAATAATCGAAAAAATTAGTGGAGATATTGCGAAATTTGTCACTTCCCACGCTTGGAGCTGGCGTTTTTTTGTTCATCAAAGTCGTTCAAAAAATCATTTTTGCATTGATAAATATCTTATTCACATCACAAAACCATTGCCGGTCGAGGCCGGCAACTTCTTCGGCTTGCAAATAATCGAAAATGTTAGTGGAGACATTGCGAAATTTGTCACTTCCCACGCTTGGAGCTGGCGTTTTTTTGTTCATCAAAGTCGTTCAAAAAATCATTTTTGCATTGATAAATATCATATTCACATCACAAAACCATTGCCGGTCGAGGCCGGCAACTTCTTCGGCTTGCAAATAATCGAAAAAATTAGTGGAGATATTGCGAAATTTGTCACTTCCCACGCTTGGAGCTGGCGGTTTTTTGTTCATCAAAGTCGTTCAAAAAATCATTTTTGCATTGATAAATATCATATTCACATCACAAAACCATTGCCGGTCGAGGCCGGTAACTTCTTCGGCTTGCAAATAATCGAAAATGTTAGTGGAGATATTGCGAAATTTGTCACTTCTCACGCTTGGAGCTGGCGTCTTTTTGTTCATCAAAGTCGTTCAAAAAATCATTTTTGCATTGATAATCATCTTATTCACATCACAAAACCATTGCCGGTCGAGGCCGGCAACTTCTTCGGCTTGCAAATAATCGAAAATGTTAGTGGAGATATTGCGAAATTTGTCACTTCTCACGCTTGGAGCTGGCGTCTTTTTGTTCATCAAAGTCGTTCAGAAAATCATTTTTGCATTGATAATCATCTTATTCACACCACAAAACCATTGCCGGTCGAGGCCGGCAACATCTTCGGCTTGCAAATAATCGAAAATATTAGTGGAGATATTGCGAAATTTGTCACTTCTCACGCTTGGAGCTGGCGTATTTTGTTCTTTAAAGTCGTTCAAAAAATCGTTTTTGCATTGATTATCATCTTGTTCACATCACAACTTCTTCAGCTTGCAAATAATCGAAAATGTTAGTGGAGATATTGCGAAATTTGTCACTTCTCACGCTTGGAGCTGGCGTCTTTTTGTTCATCAAAGTCGTTCAAAAAATCATTTTTGCATTGATAATCATCTTATTCACATCACAAAACCATTGCCGGTCGAGGCCGGCAACTTCTTCGGCTTGCAAATAATCGAAAATGTTAGTGAATATATTGCGAAGTTTGACACTTCCCACGCTTGGAGCTTGTGCATTTTTGTTCATTAAAGTCGTTCAAAAAATTAGTTTTGCAATAATGATAATCTTATTTTATCCCAGAGTCATTGCCGTTCGATGCCGGCCACTTCTTGTTCAGGTTCAGGGTGAAAACAATCAAATGTTATAGTGAAAATATTGCGAGATATGACATGTACTACTACTTCGTATGCTTGGAGTTGGCACTTTTTCTTTCATTGAAGTCATTCAATAAGTCATTTTTGCATTAATAGTTATTTTATATGCATCCCAAGACAATTGCCCTTCGAGGCCGGTCACTTCTTCAGGTTGAAATGATCGAATGTTGTGGAAGAAATATAGGGAGATAAGCCATGAATTGCTAATTCATATTCTTGGAGCTGGCATTTTTTCTTTTTATTCGTTCACAAACTCATTCTTGCATTAATAATATTCTTATATACATCCCAAAATTTAGGGTTACTAGCTTTCTATCTGAATCGTTTTTTATGTATATATAAATTTACAAAAATACTCCTTTCCGTCATCATAATTCTTATTTGGTGGCTACCGAATAAACACAATTAATTTTACCTTGGAAAAAAAACAGGTTCCATTTTTGGCCGTGGTGGAATAATCGAATGTGGCGGCTTGGAGCTGGCCGGCCGGGAGCTAACATGACCGAGGTGAGGAATTCACTACACTTTCCAAAACACCTATCACTTGGGGCGAATAAAAAAGGACCTTCCGTTTGGACCTACTTCATTCGCCGTAGCAGCACAAGTCCTGTCAGAAAAACGGCAAAAATTGGGCAAAATGATCGATATGGAAAGTGAGGTGAAAACCGCCAACATATCGACAAGTCCAGTACTCCCAAGAGTACTGGACTTGATTTCCGATTTTGCAACAAAATTGGAAAGTGCGGCGAATCGAATAGAAAGGGTGGTGAACAAGATAGAAAGTCTCTTGAAACAAACGGAAGGTGTGGTGAAAACATCAGAACTGGAAAGGGTGGAGAACAAATTGAAAAGGATGGCGAACACTTTGGAAAGTGCCGAGAACCAAACTGAAAGTGTGGTGAAAGACCCAGTATTTGAAAGAGTAGTGAACACGTTAGAAAAAGTGGGAACCAAAAACTTTAAACCATCTCAAAATTGGTAAGTGTGGTAAACACATCGAAATGTGTGGGGAAAGAGCCATTTCGGAAAATTCCAAATCTCCAGAAAAATGGACACAAGCAAAACTGGCAAATCCACCCCCTCAGGAATAAATGGATTTAAGGAGGCCCTTAGAGAGATGGAAATGCGACAGAAAAGCATAAAGGTAAAACCGCAGAGACAAAAGGAAGAGAGTATAGAGCGCAGAGAGGAGCAGGAGAATAGGAGAATACTACATCGGGATCGATCTGCATTGCAACGGGCCATCTACTCGACAAGCTCTGAGGACGAAGGACCCAAGCAGACAAGTCCTCGACATAAGTGGAAGAAATCCAGAGATGAGTACACCCAGAACTCCTTTGAATCTATTCAACGCAGAATATATGAAATCAACGCAATGATAAACAGCACAGTAGATGATCAGAAGAATGAAATTGCCCAGCACCTGGCTGAATTCCCTTTTCAACTACCAAAAATGTATGGAATTATGGACAACGTGAATATGAGGAAATGAATGAGACAAACTCTAATGGACAAATGCAGAGATCCCTTCAGGAGAGATATGAATAATTTAGTCAAAGCCAAATCTCTCCTGAAATTTCCTAGCAAGACAACTGAAGCCTTTCCATCGCTTCCCCAGCAGGGGAATTCCATACTCCAAAGAAAACCACGAAGCCGCAAACCCTTCCAGAAAAAGCTGGAATAAAAACGGCCAATAGATAAAACGACCTCAGCGATGAGGAGCCCCCACCTACAGAAAACATCCAGGAAAAATCTGAGAAAACTGAGAAGGACAAGAAAGCACAAACCAAGAGTGCCTCTCTTCCTCCAGCACAATAAAAACTACCACCAATTATTATGCAAGGTCTGCTTCCCATGGACAAGCATACACATGACATGATCCGTCAAGGATTGAATGCAGAATTTGAGGTCAGGCTAACGGGACATTAAACCCAAATCTTCGCTGGCACAGAAAATGACCACCTGAAGATGAACGCCATGCCATGCCACACATACACGCTGTTCAGCTCTCGGAAATACGCATTTGTGATTAAAGGGCTAGACAGTCAAGTAGACAACGAGGAACTCAAAAAAGAGGCGAAAAAGTCTTATGGAGTAGAAATAATAGATTTCAGGAGAATCAGGTCAAGGGGACGACCGATTTTCATGGTCACAACACCTATAAGTGTGCTTCTCAGTTTTTTTCAGAAGAACATCAAAGCCCTGCAGCACGTACGTATCTCTTGGGAGCTCAAGAGGAACGATAGAGACATCGTAAAATGCCACATATGCCAGAGGTGGGGGCACGCAGCTACCAACTGAGCAGTGCGGTGTCTCAAATACGCAGGAGATAACCTGACTCATATATGCAAGAAGCCAATGGATTCTCCTGACCGGTGCGCAAACTGCGAAGGCCCACACCCAGCCAATAGTGCAGAGTACACGACATACAAAGATCGGCTCGAATACATCGAGACCAAGCGAACAAAGCCTGGACCATAGAGGTTCGTTTCTGCACCACCACCGAAGACCACCGCATGGAACAAGAACAGAGGCCAGTGGCACAGCAACCCTCCAACAGGCAGCAATGAAGCGAGAAAGATCAAGCAAACCCTGGCTCACCTTCCATTCCTCATCCTCTCCTCCCACAGCCAGTTCAAAGCCGAAACACTGATCCTCCTGGTCTAGTCACTGTACTCGCGTTATTAGGTTCGGTGAAGAGCAGAATCCACGAAATCAGCGGATGTTTATGCAGAGCACTGGACGACCACCGAGGCACTCACCAAGGCCAAAACTCCCATGGAGAAGCTCACGGCTGCCGTGACTATCCTTGGAAATGCAGAGCTTTACAACCTCTAAATGCTACTGAAGGCATGCATGCTTAATATTACTGGAGTCTAAAATAAGCTACCACTTCTTGTTGACTTCATTGATAGGCATAAGGTTGACCTTATGTTCCTCACGGAAACCAAACTCCAGCAGGATCATCGACTGAACCTGAGGGGGTTTACTATTGTTACGTGCCAAATCTTCAGCACATAACAGAATATAAAATTTAGCAAAGTCATGGTCCCAGGCCACCATAAAATAATCATTCCAAAATATCAATATTTATTGTCAATAGTATAAAGGCGATATGCAACTGAAATTTGGCGAAGGTGTATAGTCGATTGCCTACTCATGGAATTTAATGAAATGAGTGCTGTACTGTGTTATCAATTCTAAACAAAACTAAATATTGTTACCTTATTCACAAAATTAAAATAATATCAGATTAAATATTAGAATCACATTCACACTCAGTAAGGGAGCACTCAGAAATTATCGAAATCAGGAACCCACGCAGCAAGGTCGAACACACGCGAGAAACTGATGTTCACTGTGAAATAGCCAATTTTATCGTAATTCTTATTATAACAAATTGTAGTGCTCCATGACCATCGTCCATAGATATACTAATAAGTCTGGTAACTCCTTTGATGTGGTCGAAAAATGCCGCCATTTTTGTGAGCGGTCGTAAATCATGCGGATACCGTTGCGGAATATATATATATATATATAAATATATATATATATATATATATATATATATATATATATATATATATATATATATATATATATATATATACATATATATACATATATATATATATATAGAGAAGGGTAGTCTCTTGACTGGACTAGTTGAAAAAAGCCAGTTAAACTCAGATATTCTCAACCTAGGTGAAAGAATATCTTTGGGGATGCAGTCAGAAAAAAAGGCCTTGGTAGGAAAACTCTTTGCTAAATTGTCAAGCTTTCGAAAAACTTTATTTTCATTCTCAAGACATCTGAAAAATTATTAATGATGTAAACATAACACTAATAAATGAGAAAAACAACTTACTAACGTGAGGATAGTTTGAAGAAAATAGCTAATGCTTTTTCATCATTATGTAGACACAAGTTTTTTTAAACAGAGATGACGAAATACGAACATATTAAAACACTGTAAAAACAGCATGTTATCTCGGTAGAGACAACTGCAGTAAATGATTAAAAAAGTAAATTATTTCTAAGGATTCACTTACAATATCCGAAACATTTTAAATTATAACTGAAAATGTGTCAACCATTTTACGCATTTCGTTGCAGAGCACAAAACAAGAAAGAAAAGAAGGAAAGTGTTACTTGTCAGCTGTCAAATAACTTGTCAATGAGATTTGTGCCACCACGAAACTTGTTTATGATTATTGCAGAATGCCATCTATGGAAGATTAAATAAATTGGAGGAAAGAGTAATATTTGAATTTCGAAAGTTGTCAGATTCTAATTTAAGGATATAATTATAGATTAAGCTAAGGTTTGCAACATCAGACCTTTTATTCATACTATTAGGTTCATTATGGATATAAACCATTTCTAAAAAGTTTTTTTTAAGACAATTGTCCTCCTTTGTTAAAATTGTAGGTTCATTAAAATTGATATGATGAAAAGTATTGATACTGTGTTCAGCAAGTGCACAGCTGTTCTTTTTGAGATTGCAATCGCTCTTGTGTGACGTGATGCGTCCTGCCAAGTTGCGACCTGTCCAATGTAGACTTTCTCACAATTAGAACATGGTAATTTGTAAATGACATTATTATTTTCTAATTTTGAAAGAGGAGTTTTTGTTTTGGTATAGAGATTGTTAACTATTTTGAGATTCTTTTTAGCAATGCGCAATTCCTGAGATTTGAATATATTGGAAAGTTTAGAAGTTAAATCTTGGATATATGGTAAGGTTCTATATTTATATATAATAGCTGGCTGAGGAGGATTATTATTATTGGAATTCGAAATATTTAAAGATAAATTTTGTGAAAAAGATCTCTGGTTAAGACCAGTGTTGGAAAGAAATTTATTGATGATGCTTACAGGATAAGAGTTTCCTCTAAGGATTTGTCTCAACTCCTTTAGACCCTCCTGTTGATGATTTGGATGAGACAGACTTATTACTCTATTTTTCAATGCTGTGATCAGGTTGTATTTCATACTCTTAAGGTGGTATGAATGAAAATTCAGAAAACGGTTGGAACACATTGGTTTCCTATACCATTTTGTGCGAAGAACGTTGTTTTCATCTCTACATACTCTCATATCGAGGAATGGGATACTATGGTTCTCCTCTACCTCTGAGGTAAACTGAAGATGAATGTCAAAACTATTAAAGTAGAAAAGAGTTTCTTCTACTTTTCCTGATGGCAACGAGTTGGAGCGAAAATTCAAGAATTTAATAACAGGTTGAAAAAATCTATATTAAATTTAGAGATTCAATCAACGTTTAGTGACATAAATCATTTCAAAAAAGAATTGGTTAGCATAAAATTAAAACTCCGTAAATTGATTCCTTTTAACATTTTTTCAGAATTTAATAGAAGACAAAAATTACATTACAACATAGTTTTTCATAATATTCTCAACAGGCAAAAAAATAAATTAAATAATTTAAAAATCAATGCTTTCACTACAATTAAATTCCAAGAAAAATGGATAAAAAATCTAACAGATGTAGAGATTCCGTTAGATGTTAAACGTTTATTGTCCTTAGGACCTAAATTCAGTATTTGCCCTACGAGCAAAGATTTAAAAATTTCATCATAAGAGTATGAGGCAACTTGGGGATAACCAAAATATCTATAACACAAATCTTGCCAACTAAGCATAGAGGGGTGGTCACATAACCAACACTTCTACAAATTTGACCATTAGCCACTCTACACTCATTGACAGAACTATACAAACTTAAACCCCGTTGTCTCAGAAACTCATAACCAACTTGGCCAACAATTGTTCTGGATGCTCCAGAATCCAGCAATCCAGTAATAGGACATCCTAAAATAGAAACATCAAGGTATGGTCGTTCATCACCAGACACACTTGAGAGTACATAATCAAGAATTATTTGCTACCTAGAATCTAATACAGAAAAGGTCAAATTATTTGACTCGGGAAAAACTTCCTGAACACCTAAGGTCTCCCTGTAGAGTTTCCCTGTTGTGATGAAGAAGAGTTGTTAGCATGTCTGTTGTTATTTCTACTTCTATTGTTCCATCTCTTATGTTCTTGAGAACATTTTTGACAGTCACGAAGTGTAACGTTAGGAGTTCCACACCTGAAGCAGAATTTTTTCCTTTCAGCTAAACATCCTCTGAAAGTATGGCTATCACTTCCACAGTTAAAACAACTACCCAGAGATGAAACTTCTGCCAAATCTGGTACGGAGTCACTCCTTGATGAACTAGAAGCATATGCCAACTCAGGAATCAAAGATTTGCTTCTTGATGGTGGGGGAACATAAGATTTCACTAAATCCCGCTTCTCATCAAGAGTACGACAAACATCAATAAGCTCAGTTATAGAATTAACTTGCTTTAATGCTAAGAATGGATGATAATATGGATTAATCCGTTCCATCATTAATGAAAGTTGAACTTCATCTGATATAGGTGTTTGCATTTTATTAAACAAACTCTTCATGCTAGCAACATACAAACGAATAGGCTCATCAGGACCTTGTGTCCTACGCTTAATGTCTTCAAATAAGTCTTTGTCAAAATTGGCAGGTAAAAATTGCTGTCGCATCAACTGAACTAAAGAATCCCAATCAGAAGATCAAGTTTTCACTAAGTTATACCAAGTAGCAGCATCTCCTTCAAATAAATCTGCAGCATCCCGAAACAATATTGATTTCGAAATACCTCTAGACTTTCTCATTGTTCCTA